>JASVEL010001196.1:0-90945 GCA_032618575.1 Nicotiana noctiflora
AGCTGTTGGCTTCGCAATTGCGAAGAATTTCTCGCAATTGCGAAGGGGACAGTGTAAGGCAAGGCTCGCAAATGCGAACAATTGTTCGCATTTGCGAAGGTCCCCAGTGCTGCCTTGGTTCGCAAATGCGAACCATTGTTCGCAAATGCGAACGTCCCAGTGACTGCCTTGGTTCGCAAATGCGAACCATTGTTCGCAAATGCGAACACTTCCTTATACAGCATGTGTTCGCAAATGCGAACATTAGTTCGCAAATGCGAGATGTTCGCAAATGCGAACAAATGTTCGCAAATGCGAACTTCCCACCCTTAGCTTATTTTTCAAACTCCGGAAATTGGTCGGGGTTCGCAATTGCGAACCCATGTTCGCAAATGCGAACACAGAGACCTGAAAAACACGAATTTCAGTCATTTCTTCACATTTTTACAAAAACAAAACACCCATTTGCGATTCTTCAAGGATTTCTTCTTCATCAAATCGATTGTAAGTCACTTTTTACTTAATTCTTTCAATTCCTAACATCATTAAACATGTTTTTCATTAGAAATCAAATGTTTTCATGGTAAAATTCTTGTTTTTGTTAGAAAATAGGGTTTTTCATAAATTGGGGAATTGGACCTCGAATTGAGGTCCGATTTTGAAACAAATCATATATATGAACTCGTGGGGGAATGGGTAACCGGATTTTAGTCATAACCCCGAATTCCGACCATGTGGGCCCGGGGTTGAAATTCACTATTCCGGGCCAGAATGTTGTAAAAGTTGTATTTGGTCTTAAGAATTAGTTTGTTGAGTAAAATTGATGATATTAAATCAATTGTGTATAGATACGGTTGGATTGGAGCCAAATTGAAAGAAAAGACATTTCCACGGAGTGAATTGTTCATAAGCATTCGAGGTAAGTGTTTGTTCTATCCTAGCTTGAGGGAATAGGATTATGTGTTATGTGTTATGTGATCGAGTGCGGTGTATGGGCTGTGGTGACGAGCATCCATACACCGGCATCTAGTATGACCGTGAGTCGTTGGAAAATGATAATTTGAGATATATTACAGATGAATTGTTATTGTTCTTCCTTGTTGGGACTTGTTGTGAAGAAAATTATTGATTGCCCTTGATGGGACGGTTTATGAATTACTGTTTCTTTCTTTGCCCTTAACTGTGATTGTTATTTGGGTGAGGAAGAGAGATAATGCACGAAGGGTGATGCCGTGCCATGTTTATTATTGATTATGCACGAAGGATCATGCCGTGCCCTATTATTGATTATGCACGAAGGATCATGCCGTGCCCTGTTATTGAACCATGTACGAAGGATCATGCCGTACTATGGATGTGAGGATGAGAGTAAAAGCACGAAGGGTGATGCCGTGCAATTGCTTGCTATTCCTTGATTTGATATTACTTGTTTTTCCATTATATTTTATTTGGGTGATGCCGTGCAACTATTTGCCATTCCTTGACTTGATATTACTTGTGTTTTCTATTATACCTTGTTTTCTTTGTGAACTTATTTGATTGTTCTTTGGGTGAGGAAGAGTGATAATGCACGAAGGGTGATGCCGTGCCATGTTTATTTATTGATTATGCACGAAGGATCATGCCGTGCCATGTTATTGAACCATGTACGAAGGATCATGCCGTACTATGGATGTGAGGATGAGAGTAAAAGCACGAAGGGTGATGCCGTGCAACTGTTTGCTATTTCTTCAATTGATATTACTTGTGTTTACATTACACTTTGTTTTTCCTTGTGAAATTATTAACTGTGGTTAATTGTTGAATTCTTTAAGATATTCCTTATTGTGTTAATACTTGATTTTTTCTTGTTATTTTGTGGTACACATATATATATTGAATTGCACAGGTTTATGTGGGTGTCTGGTCCTAGGCTTGTCACTACTTCGCCGGGATAGGCCGGGCACTTACCAAGCACATGGGGTCGGTTGTGCTGATGCTACACTTCGTGCGTTTTTGCACAGAGGTCCAGGTTACGATCAGGAACAGCAGCAGCAGTAAATAGATTGCGTGGGAGTTGATCATATTTGAGACCGAGGTAGCTTGTAGACGTCCGCAGGCCCGACGTCTCTCTCTTTATTTATGTTATTAGCTGGAGTCTCTTTGTTCCGAGACAAACAGAATTATGTTATATTTCTTTCGGACTTTTATGTGTAGTATTCCATAGTAGTTTGTGAGTTGGTGACTCCACGTCTTGGGTAGAGGATTTCAGTATGATTTTCACCGTGTGATTTGTTATTTCGCATTTATTTAATTAAAATTTTGTTAAAAACAGGATAGTATGAATACAGTGGCTTGCCTAGCTACCACGAGTAGGCGCCATCCCTACGAGTTACTTAAAGGGAGAAACCCAAACATATCCCACCTTAGGGCCTTTGGTTGCAAGTGTTATGTGCACAACAATGGCAAAGACTCCCTAGGTAAGTTTGATCCCAGAAGTGATGAGGGAGTATTCTTGGGATATTCTTCACATAGCAAAGCATATAAAGTATTTAATAAAAGAACCCTATGTGTTGAAGAAAGTGTACATGTTGTATTTGATGAATCTAACACTCTTTCTGAGAGACAAGAACATGAAGATGAAGCCATTGGAACTGAAGTCACAATACAAGTCAAGGCCGTCAATGTTGCACCAAAGAAAGGAGCAGGTGATGGAACTGGTCCATTCACCCCAAGCAATGTGATAGGGGGAACCAATCCAAAGGATCCTGCTTCTGATCGTGTTCCTCTACAGTATATCAATGAAGGAAAAACCAGCAGAAATTAGATGGTTGGAAAATCTTACAAGTATTTGAGTTCTCATCCCATTGAGAACATCATAAATGATCCAACATCAGGAGTCAAGACAAGATCACAACTGAAGAACCTATGCATATTTGATGCCTTTCTGTCTCTTATTGAACCTAAAAATATGACTGAAGCTCTACAAGATGCAGACTGGGTCAATGCTATGCAAGATGAACTCAATCAGTTTGAAAGAAGTCAAGTCTGGCACTTGGTTCCAAAACCTAAGGACGGGTCAATCATCGGAACAAAATGGGTTTTTAGAAACAAATTGGATGAAGATGGAACTGTTATAAGAAATAAGGCAAGGCTGGTGGTTCAAGGCTATAGTCAAGAGGAAGGCATTGACTATGATGAGACTTTTTCTCCAGTTGCTAGACTTGAAGCAATTAGTCTCCTCATAGCTTTTGCAGCATATATGGAATTTACTCTTCATCAAATGGATGTCAAAAGCGCCTTCTCTAAATGGCTATCTCAAGGAAGAAGTTTTTGTAAAACAACCTCCAGGATTCGAAAGCAAAGAATGTCCTAAATATGTTTACAAGTTAGATAAAGCTCTATATGGTCTCAAGCAGGCACCAAGAGCTTGGTATGAGAGGTTGTCAAAATTCCTCCTAGAGCAAGGATACAAAAGAGGTAAAATTGACAGCACCCTATTTCTAAAAGGAAAAGGTAATGATCTTCTTGTCGTACAATTATATGTTGATGATATCATATTTGGGACCACCTCAGATAAGTTGAGCAAGGAATTTACAAAACTAATGGGCAGTGAATTTGAAATCAGAATGATGGGTGAACTAAATTTTTTCTTAGGCTTACATATAAAACAAAGCTCAAATAGAACCATGATTCATCAACAGAAATATACAAAGGAACTAATCAAGAAATTTAAAATGGAGGACTCTAAAGAAATAGATACACCTATTGCAACTGCCACTAAATTAGAGGTTGATGAACCTGGTTCATCAGTTGATCAAAAATTGTATAGGGATATGATTGGTTCACTCTTGTATCTTACTACAAGTAGACCTGATATTATTTTCAGTGTAGGACTTTGTGCTCATTTTTAGGCTAATCCTAAAGAGTCCCATTCTGCTGTCAAAAGGATATTGAGATACTTGAAAGGGACCACTGAATTATGTCTATGGTATCCTAAAGGTAGTAACTTTGATCTAGTAGGATATGCTGATGCTGACTATGCAAGTTTTCTAGTGGATAGAAAAAGCACTTCAGGTATGGCTCATTTTCTTGGTTCATGTCTTGTATCATGGGCCACCAAGAAACAGAACTCAGTAGCATTATCTACTGCTGAGGCTGAGTATGTATCTATTGCTTCTTGTTGTGCTCAACTTCTGATGATCAAGCAACAATTAGTAGACTTTGGTATAGAAGTAAGATGCATACCAATCTTCTGTGATAATACCAGTGTTATAAGTATGACAAAGAACCCGGTTCATCATAAAAGAACCAAGCACATAGATGTCACACATCATTTCTTGAGAGACAATTATGAGAAAGGGCTAATTTCTATAGAATTCAGTGCAACTAATAAGCAAATAACTGACATCTTCACCAAGCCTTTAAGTAGAGAAAATTTTGAAAGGAATAGGTTAGAGTTAGGGATGATTAAGATCATCTAAAAGAATCGGTTCAGAAAGCACATGAAAAAAAAGGAAATATATGAAGAAAAAAAATTGGTTAGGAGTTCTTAATTTGTGTGAATATTAGACTAATCTCTGCTCAATCTCATACTATAAATAGTATACTCTTGTGTCACGTGTTTATGAAATGCATTAAACTCTTACAAAATTTCTATTTTGTCATATGAGGCATATTCAAGAGAAGTGTCATTTGAAGAACCTGGTTCATCAAAATATGCTCATGAAAAGCTCAGGTATGTTTCTATTCTTTGCACAATTAGAAAAATTTAATTATCAATTATGAGCAATAATCCTATATATACCAAAAGTCCAAAATACTATCTATTGAACCATTGAACCAATTCCATTAAAACTAGAAGTCTCAATTTAACGGAAACCATACTTAAATCCTAGAAATTAATTCTAATACCTAAGGAGACTGGAATTCTAATCTGATTAGACTTCTATGTAACCACTGAAAGGCTGCAAAATCTGGGTAATTATTATCTCCTTTAAAAACCCCAAAACACTCTTCAATTATTTATTCCTCAAAATACCTGAACTCTTCCTCTTTCGTGTCAGCAACTCTTCATAGCTTCTTAGGGTTTCAGAATTCTCTCAAAATGACAAAACCACAAGATAATCCAGGCACTCCACCATTCGTTTCACCCAACACCTCATCTTCCATACCACCTGTTGAAAACCCTAAACCTAGATTCCGTCGCCAGAAAATACTGGCAAGAAAAACTGTAGCAAGTGGTTCTCTAAGGAAAACCTTGAATGAAAAACTTCAATCAAGTCAAAGGAAAGCAAGTCCTGTAACTGAGTCCAACTCAAGCTCAGAATCTGATAATTCCATTACCACAGGTGAAACTGATGAACCAGGGTCTTCTGAACAGACCAAAAATCAGGAAACTCAAAGGGAAGTTGATACATTCTATATGTTTATAGATGTGGTTGAGTGGAAAGAAAATAGGTTTGTTCTGATAGGGGCTGTTAGAGATATAGGTGGGGGTGAGTCTGAAAAGTTGGGAAAAAAATGAAGAAGGAGATCTTAGCCATTTGTGAGAATGAGGGAGAAGTAGTATCAAAGTCAGGGGGAAGTGGATCAAGGGAGGCAGCTGAGGGGTTAATAAAACTGAGCAAAGTGCAAGATGAACCCGGTTCATCTGATGAAGAAAGTCTGGCTGACTTACAAAAGAGAGTGGGGGTAAGTTATGACCCAAAGAAACAAAGAGCCTCTTAACAAAAAACCCTTGTTGTAGCAAAACCAACCAAGAAAAGCAAGAAATCCAACCAAGTCTACTATTAGGATTAGAGCCACAAGAAGCAGAGTTAGAGAGAGTGAAGAGGAATTAAAAAGGGCCTTGGAGGAAAGTAAGAAAAAGAAAAAAGAAAAAAAGAAAGAAAAGATTGACCAAAGTTCAGAGACTGTTGTTGAGGAAGAAGAACAAGAGATGGAACAAGTCCATCTAGATGATAGTCCCACTGTGAAAATTCCATTGCAAAGTCCAAGGGAATTAGGACTTCTGTCAAAAAGTCTACCAAATTTGTACCTGCTGAATAACTCCTGCCAAAAGAACAAGGTTAGTTGGAAAAGGAAAGCAAGTCAAGACTACTGAAAAAGATGATGAGTGGAGAAGTGAGGAAGAAGAAGAAGAAGAATCTGAAAAGAACTTGACAGACATGCCACGTTTGGCAAAAGAAAATTTTTGAAGGGAAGGATGCTTAGGGACCTAGAGGAGCTAGGGATGATAAAGCTTTTGTCTTCTTTAGAAGCACAAGGCTGGAAGAACATGATTCTTCATATGGATGGAAAGTTGGCTAGGACTGAACTTATTGAGTTTATGGCAAATGGAACAGTCAAAAATGGGGCAGTGACTAGCAAGGTGAAGGGTGTCAGGGTGAAGTTTAGTGCTGTGAAGCTGGGCAAGATTTTAGGCATCCCTAATGAGGGATATGATGACTATACAAGGCATAGGTGGCCTTGCCTAGATGGATTGCCAATTGATCTTCACATTACAAGGAATTTTTGTGACACCACATTAGAGGAAGAGGTACCTGAGGCTAGGAGTTGTTCAGAAGAGTGAAATGAGGCCATACCACAAAGTGCTCTTCGAATTTGTCAACAAATGTCTTCTACCTAGGTAGGAAAGGAGACATACAACAAATTACATGGATCCGGTCCTCATGCAATGTCTGAATAATGGAAAACAAATCAATTGGCCTGCCTTCATTGTGAAGTTAATTGACAGGGTGCTAAATGGATCAAAAGCTTATGCCATTCCCTATGGATTTATCTTGACAACTGTGCTTGAAAGATTAAATGTTCCTCTGAAAAAGTGGGAAATGGCATCGAGCAAAGAACACTTTGGTAGCAAGACACTTCAAGCCTGTGACTATCTGCTCAGCACAGCTCCAGTTGAACCAGGTTCATCAGCAAAAACTCTTGTGAATAGCAAGGTCAGAGCCTTAGTTCAGGAGGTTGGAGCAAAGGATGCTGAAATAGCAAGGCTTCAGGCAAGAGTTGCTGAATTGGAGGGAGAAAGAAATGGGTTGAGAGCTGAACTTGCAAGAGAAAAGGAGAAAAATGAAGGAATGCTCAAACAAATGTTGAACCTGCTACAAACCCAACCCTCTAGCTCTTCTAAGCCTTAGCTATTCTATCCTAGTGTGCACCAGTCAAGACCCCTCAGTGACCCAATTTGGGAGTTTTTAGATGTTTCTTTCTTTATTTTGCTCATGGTTGGATAATTCTATTTTTCTTTTTGTGGACTGCATTGTAGGAACTACTTGCTTATTAATGAATGTTGCTTATCTTATTTTTGTTAAATCTGATCTTTATAGTTATTTTCTAGGTTGAGTTAACTAAAGCATGTGTTCACTTGCAGTTGACCTAGTGGCCATAAGTACTGATTAAATGACCGATTTCACTTTAGTTATGCAAATTTTTGATGATGCCAAAAGGGGGAAGATATGTGCTTAAAATGTTTTATCTTAACAAGTTATGTTTATGACCTAACTTAAAATATGGTTCTTTATGAAAATTGAATTCTCTAAAAATTCAAAGTTTTGATATTTATGCCAAGGTTCACATGTTCTATGATTACTAAAAGTACAGAGTTTGTCATCATCAAAAAGGGGGACTTTGTTGGCTATGTTTTGAAGATTGACAAACGAACATCAGGAGAAGGACCTGGTCCATCATGAGAAACACAGTTTAGTCATAACCACCGCACATGGAAGGCACGTGAAGAAGATATGTATTGAGGCATATGCAATAAATATCTTCTGAAGATGATCGAAAAGGTTGCATTGAGTTCTAAGAGAAATAGTCCTCTTAAGATAAGATAACACAAACCTAAGTTAGGACAAGCATGAGAGTTTGTAGTAGTTGAGGACTGAAATTGACAAAGGGATAAGCGATAGATTCTTGATCAAACTCTAACTAATAATCTATTTAATTAACTAAGTTGTTCTCTTTTACAGGTAATGCACATAAGCAGAAGTAAAGCATATTTGAGAGCAAAAAGAATCGAGTATGTTTTGCAAGCAATATATGTGAGATACAAGTATGCACATCTGAAGCTACATGAACTAAGATAAAAGAATCGGTTTCATCATTGTGTTTATTCCAAGTCTAGTTCAATTGTAGTAGGTTTTCATATTGTACCTTTCAGCTTTTATAGAAGCAATTGTATTAGGTGCATTGAGTATTCAAGTTAGAATTAACTTGAAAGTGTCGCAACAGTTGAGGTTGTGTGCCACACTAGGATTAGAGTTAATCCTTAAGTTAGAACACGTAGAAGAACCAGGTTCTCTCAGTACGAAAATTAGGTACCACACAAATCAACCCTTCCCCTCTCCCCTCTTGTGTGGTATTGACGTATAGAACATCATAGTCTTTAACTAACTCATGAGCAAGGAATATGTTATCAACTAGTTTCCTCCTTGGAATAAATCCAGCTTAAGCAACACTTATAATATCTGGCATCACAGTCTGCATTCTAGAAGCAATGATCTTTGCAATCATTTTGTATAGAACTATACAACATGCAATAGGCCTATACTCTTTCACAATATTAGGTTTGGGAGTTTTTAGAACTAGAGTGATAGCAGTACAATTGATTGCCCTATACAGCTTCCCAGTTTTGAAAAACACTTTGACAGCAGCAATAACTTCTTTCTTCACAAGGGGCCATGCCTTTTTGAAAAAAGTAGGCATTGTATCCATCAACCCCGTGTGACTTATCATTTCTTATTGAGCACAACCCTTCATATATCTCCTTTTCAATAACTTCTGCACATAATATTGTCCTTTTTTGTTGCTTAATAACTAGACCTTTCCTCATTGTTTGTTTGTTTACTGCTGGTAGGGTGTGAGATGCAGAACCCATCAAGATTTTATAAAACTTTATTATTTCCTCTCTGATTTCCTCTAGATCTTCTAGTTTCCTGTTATCAAGAGTGTTAGTTCATTAATTTGCTTCCTCTGTGTCCTTTATTTGATTAGTGCTGAGAAGTATTTATTATTTAAGTCTCCAAGTCTGATCCATGTAGCTTTATCTTTTTGTTGTAGGGCACACTCTTCCATCAATGACCATTTTTCCAGCTCTTGTAATAACTTCCTCTCTTCTGCAAGTAAGTCTGTATTATCCCTTGAGTGTATCGGTACTTGAGTGTTTTTGAGATCTTGTCTTGCCTTCTCTATTTTATTCCTGATAAACTTGAATTCATCATTGTTAAGTCTCCTCAGTTCTGTTCTCATCTTCTTCAATTTCTTCCAAATATTTTCCATACTATTTGTAGATAGATTGTTCTGCCATATGCCATCAAATATCTTCATGAACTCTTTGTGCTCAGCCTATATATTGAAGAATTTGAAAGATACCTTATTGTTATATCTAGCAGTTGCCATTGTCAGTAACATAGGAGCATGATCTGAAATATAAGGATCGTCATATTACATTACTACATGTCCCCAGTCCATCATCCATTCATGATTACCAAAAGCCATGTCTATTCTACTATATATTCTATTTGTACTTAGCTACTTGTAGACCATGTGTAGTAATCTCCAGTAATAATAGGCCATGTATGCATTCTTAGTATTCTTGGATTTCTGTGTAAGTAATTAAATTACCAAACAGTCTATCTTCTTGTGTCAACACTGCATTGAAATCACTAGCAACAAGCCATGGTTTATTGATCCCTACAGCCACTTCTTTCGGTTGTTCCCATAGTGATCTCTTGTGCCCCATTGTATTGAAGCCATAAACAATTGTAAGGAAACAATTTATATTTCCTACCCTGCTTTTAACTTTATAGTGCAAGATATGTGCTTCAGCACTTACCATATTTACTTCGCACCATTGTGAATCCCAAATCAGCTATAATCTCCCATTGGTGGCAGCCTGACAATTATCATAAGCCTGCCAAGTTGCAGAAACATTCCCCCTAATCTTCTTTGAATTGTGTTCTTTGACTCTAGTCTCTATAAGCCTTATTAATCTATTTTTTTAAAAAAAAAATAATTTCTCAGTTCCTTTTGCTTATATTTCTTATTTATTACCCTAACATTCCATATTAACCAATTCATCATACTATTTTTGTCCCACCTCCTTTGTCAAGAGGTGTGCTTTGATCTTCACTATCTCCTCCATGTAGAACTCCAAAACCATTTTTTATAGGGACAGAACACGGGATTAGAAAATTTTGAAGATTGAACTCAGGACTTTGCAAAGATTTCCCCATGTTCTTTCCTAACTGTACTTCTATTCTATCTTGAGAGCATATTGTATTCACCTGTTGAATCTGCTGTGGAACTTCCTTTGGTTGTTCCATTTATTGTTCAACTGGTACAGTGTGTTGTATAGGGCCTTTACATCTCCATTCCTGCGTGACAGTCTTTATTCTCCTTCTTCTATGTTTCATATCTCTTTGCTCTTCCTCCACACCCTTTTCTCTGCATTTGTGTCCAAGTACTTGACAAATTCCATAAAATTCTGGTTTCTAGTCATATATCACTTGTTGCTGGAAGTATTTCCCTTTTGGATCAATCACAGTAACTTCATCAGGAAGTGGCTGACTAACATTTATCTCCACAAGCATTCTAGCATAGGATATCCTAGCTTGCTTTGTGGTGCATTTATCAGTAAACACTGAGTTCCCAACATACTAGAAATTCTACTTAGAGACTTACTACCCCAGCAACTTATAAGCAAATTAGGAAATTTCACCCACAATGGTATTTCAGTAGGGAACTCTTTACTGAAGTCAAAGTATGTTGTCCAAGGTTTCAAAATTATAGGTAGATTGCTGATAGTGTATGGTCCATTATAGTACACAACATGCATATCAGTTATGGAACTAAATCAAATCACATAGTATCCCTCCTCATGGAAATAAACTTCTGGAGTATCTATATTAGTCCAATTTTGACTAATATATCTGTTCATGACATTGTAGCCAGGATTTTCCCTAATGATATATGCAATTAAAGCACACTTCCATTTTTCCTCTTCTGGTTCTACTTCTTCCGCTTCCAATTGTACCACCATTTTTTCATCAACAATTTGCGGAGGAATATAAGTAAGAGCCATACCATTAGTTGCCGATCTGTTTCCTTTTAATAGACTCGTCCATGTTCCTGTCGGATTTAATGCTTCAACTGCTCGATCCACGGTTACATTGGTCTGCTTCTCAGTTACTGTTTCATTACTCTAATGTTTCCCTGGATTCTTTTGCATGATTCCCTTTGTAATTGTCTTCTTAGTATTAGTTATCTCCAGCTCATTTGGTATCTCCTTAATGTTCGAACTAGATCCTTGTTCCACAGACCTAATTCCTTCAGCTAGCTGCACCAGAGACGCCATTGGAGTATATTTTGGTGTTACTTCTCCTTGAATCAGAGCTCCAAGTGAGCTCCCAAAAGCTACAATGGGTATTTTTCTAGGTCGTCCTCGCCCCTTTCCTTGTCCCCGACCTCTCACCCCTATCATTTCCACGCCGGTGTATTTTTAGCTAACATACGCCGAGAGCATATTACTTTTAAGATTAGATATTTGTCTTTATATAAATTAAGTTCTAAGAATATTTTATTTAAAAATAATTAGAATGAAAAAAAATCAAATAGATTATACACGTGGTGGTCTCCGTTTAATTTTGGCATACAAAATGGGCAATTAACTTTGAACCCGTGAATAACACATCACTATGAACACCCTGGATCATTGTGCTATCTCACCAAGCATGAAGCTCAAATCAATTACTTGGATATTATTATCAACAATAAAAATAAACTGAATAACCACCCAAAGATCTAGGGTCACGAGTCTAGAGCCTCTAAACATGATCGGATAACAATATCTAAATCAAATACTCAAGTATGAATAATGTATATACAAAGGAAAACTGGAATAAGAAGAGAAGCCAGGTCCTGCGAACGCCAGCAGCTACCTCAACAACTCGGATAAATACTGATAAAAGCTGGAGTGCTCGTCTATCCCTCCTGTGTACCTGAATCTGCACACAAAGGTGCGGGGAGTAGGGGTGAGTACTAAGTACTCAGTGAGTAATAAATATATATAAGCAGCTGAAAGTAGGAAATCCACAGAATACCACAATATGAAGAACTACAGTTTGATTCCTCCTACGAACTAGCAACAACAACAGTACATTACCACTATCACAGAAAATCCACAGACAAAGAATACAATGCAATGTACCTAACCGCTACGGCGTGTAGCCCGATCGATTTAACGTCGACGGCGCTCACTGGGGTGTGTACAGACTCCGGAGGGGCTCCTACGGCCCAAGCGCAATACCGCTGCGGCGTGCAGCCCGATCCTCATATCAACCGCTGCGGCGTACAGCCCGATCCATCCTCAGTCCACATCAAACATATAAGTCACACAACAGCTCAATTTATTTACTACCAGGTTCCAGTTCATAAATTATGAAAATACTTTAACTTTTATTTAATTTTTTCCAAAACAGGTGACTTAGCATTTCAATACGGTGATTTCAAACCAGGACTGAGATCAGTGATTAAGCAAGTATAGCTATCACATATATAGCTATCCCCTAGGGATACTACAGGTCGGCACAAGGCCCCAAACACGGCTTACCGCCCACAATTATTTCAAACACAGTGTTTTTCAATCACTAGTATCATATTATACTCATTCGGGATGGACTAAAGTCTCAATCCCCAGTCACAATCAATCCCGCACCTGCCACGGGGTGCGAGCCACGCCCTACTAGCGTCACAATGTGCTAAGCCGGGGTTTCGAACCCTCAGGCTACCATATACACAAACTACTCACCTCTAACCGGTCGTAGAATCGTCCGCAATACCTTTTCCTTTTGAATTTGCCGCCTCGTGCGTAGAATCTAGTCAAACCACAGCAATTATGTCAATTACGAGTCAAAGAAACATAACCCAATTCAATTTACACGAAATACGCATAAATGCACTAAGTTGGTAAAACCCGACCCCGGGCCCGCTTCTCTCGAAAAATTCCAAAATTCATATCAACGCGATCCTCGTCTCGCCACGAGTCCGTGCATATAAAATTTACCAAAATCGGAGTTCAAATGGCCCCTCAAATCTTCAAATCTTATTTTCAAATCCCTAGGTCCAAAATCCCCAATTTACACCTCAAAAACATGTAATCTAGTCGGATTATTCGATGATAATTCAATATTATGGAGTAGTAATAATCACAAGTGACTTACCTCAAGATTTCCCATGATTTCTTGCTCAAAGTCGCCCCAAACCGTGTTATTTCGCAAGAAAATAAGTAAAAATAATGAGCAGAAATGTAGCAGCTTTTTATTAGCAAATCTGGTCGCTAAACACCCAAATCTGGTCGCTAAACACCCAAATCTGGTCGCTAGCAGCACACAACTATTTTCACTAAAATGGCTCTAACTCCATCATACGAACTCGGAATTCGACGATTCTTTTTCTTATGGCTCCATAATTTCGATACGGATCCATTGGTTCAAACAAAACTGAATTTGGATCTCATTTACTCAGTGCAACATCAATTTTGCTCGTTAAACAATTAATTCACATTTCGCGTCAAAAACCCAATCGCGACTTGATGAAATTAGACCAAACTTTCCAGATCAGTCCTATAATTCATTATTTAAATTCTTGAAAATCTTCCAAAAATGACCCGTTGGGCATCCGAAACACACCCGAGACCCTCGGGACCACAACCAAAAACACAAACTCAACCTAATACTTCATTCAAACTTGCTCGGATCATAAAAATGCTACCTTAAACATCAAAAATCACCAAAATCATAGAATTCGATTCAAACTTAAACTTAAACTTTCAAAGTTCACATTTGATCAAAAACCCGACCAAATGATTTTCGAATGACCTAAAAATTTGCAGACATATCCAAAATCACCTAACGAAGGTACTGCAACTGTCGGAATTCCATTCCGACTCCCGGATCAAAATATCACCTATCGATCGGATTCCGCCAAAATTTCAACTTCGCCAAAATAGGCTAACTTCTTCACCGGACCTCCAAAATTACTTCCGATTGCGCTCCTAAGTCTTGAATCATCCCCCGGGATTAGGAATAACGAAGTCTTGGGTGCAATCTTAAGTGAACTATTCAAATTAAAGCTAGCTAGGGTAGCTCGGGAGAGTGCACTAGTAAATTATTGTAATTGCTCGGGAGAGGGTAACGGTACAAATAGCGTTCATGATTGATAAAATATATTGACAATTTGTATGAGCATAAACAGAAGAGATTCCATCAATAACAGAAATCAATACCTTAGTCTTTCTCCATATTATTTACCCAATATTCAATTCTTTCTTTTAAGCCTTTTTAATTCTTGCAAAAGTAGTTAGTCGAAACACTCACAAACATATACTCGAAATTTTGGGAACTTGATTCGAAAGTACTCTTGGGTTGTGAAAGTTGTAATTGGTAGGTTAATTCCCTGTGGGATCGATTCTGGACTTATTAGACCAGGTTATATTGACTACGACCGTTGCTTGGACGTGAATCAATTTTGGCGTCGTTGCCGAGGAATTAACGGAATTACCAATTGCCATTGACAGAACTTCAAGATTCTTGTGTAGTCAAGTTCTTTCTACACTTTACATTGAATATTTTGATGGTTGTTGATTTGGGTACTCAGGTGCATGCCTAGAAAATCTGCAAGGACCGGAGAACTAATTGAAGGACTCTCAGACCCCGAGCAAACTTTCCGGGCACGTAACAAGGCTATCAAACAAATTCAGCAATCTCAACAACCAATCAAACTAGACTTCGACATGGGTGACGTAAACGAACCAAATCAGCAAGTCGGGTTAAATATGCAAGAGGCGCAGGAGGCACAGGAAGGTGCACTGTTTGACTGGGCACAACCAACAGCGGATAATTTGGCAACTGCCATCGTTGTGCCAGCAATTCAAGCTGAGTCTTTCCGGATTACTAACAACATGCTACACTTGTTGCAAAACAAGGGATTATTCTCTGGGTCTCAGGTTGAAGATCCACAGCAGCACCTGAAGAACTTTCTCTCGATATGCAAGACACAGAGGCAACCGAATGTGACTCCGGAAGCCATCAGACTATTGCTCTTTCCGTTCTCAGTTACAGGGGCTGCGCAGGTATGGCTAAACTCACTCCCCATAAACTCTATTGCAACTTGGGATGAGTTAGTCAAGCAATTCCACAACAAGTTTCATCCACCTAACAAGACAACTCAGCAAATTGATGAGATTGTGAGCTTCAAGCAGAAACCAATGGAGACATTACATGAAACTTGGGGCAGATTCAAGGGTATGCTTGTTATGTGTCCTCACCATGGGATTCCTGAGCAGATATTGGGTCAAAGGTTCTACATGGGGCTTTCAGATAGTATGAAGAATATTGTAGATGCTTCAGCAGGTGGGGCTTTTCCGAGCAAGACTTGGAGAGAGGGCCAAAATTTGCTAGACAAGATGGCTTAAAATTCCGGGTGGACGACCAGGAATGCTTCTATCACTCCAGTGGTAAGCGCCATGGTATGCAGATTATGCAAATTACCTGGCTAGCGGTATTGTTCCTCACGACCTCTCGTCGGTCCAGAGGAAAAGATTTTTTCGTGAAAGCAGGCTTTATTATTGGGATGAACCTTATTTGTTTAGGATATGTCTCGATAACATGATCCGGAGATGCGTCCCCGAGATAGAACAATCTTCTATTTTGCAGGCATGTCACGCTTCAGCATATGGCGGTCACTTTGGAGGAATACATACAGCCGCCAAAATACTTGAGGCCGGTTTCTATTGGGCAACGGTGTTTAAAGATGCACACTTGTGGGTGAAAGGTTGCAACGAATGTCAACGCACCGGGAACATCTCCCAGCGTCATGAAATGCCAATGAACCCAATCCGGCAAGTAGAAGTGTTCGATGTCTGGGGAATAGACTTCATGGGGCCCTTTGTCAGCTCATACGGCAATAAGTATATACTTGTTGTGGTAGACTATGTGTCCAAATGGGTGGAAGCTATAGCATTACCCACCAATGATGCTAAGGTGGTGGTGGGATTTCTGAAGAAGAACATTTTCACCCGTTTCGGGACTCCAAGGGCTATCATCAGTGACGGGGGCACACACTTTTGCAACCAGGCGTTTGAGAAATTATTGGCAAAGTATGATGTGAAACATCGAGTGGCCACTCTGTATCACCCGCAGACCAGCGGACAAGTTGAAGTCTCCAACAGGGAGATAAAGAGTGTATTAACAAAAACACTGAAAGCCACGAGGACCGATTGGTCTAGGAAGCTTGATGATGCATTATGGGCTTACGGGACAGCATTCAAGACACTAATCGGCATGTCACCATACAAATTGGTGTTTGGGAAAGCTTGTCATCTACCCGTGGAACTAGAGCACAAAGCATGGTGGGCACTGAAGCAATTGAATCTCAACTGGGATAAAGCGGGGAAAATCTAGAATGACCGGGTTACATGAATTGGAAAAATTCCGGTATCTGGCCTTTGAAAGCACTAGAATGTATAAAGAGTGAATGAAGCGGATTCACGATCAGAATATCATTGAGCGGAACTTCAAAACCGGGGACAAGGTACTGTTATACAATTCGAGATTACGGTTGTTCCCGGGCAAATTAAAATCAAGGTGATCAGAAAAATCAAACCATTGATGGTTCACACACATTCAAGGTAAATGGACAGCGGTTGAAACTTTATGTTGCCATGGATGACATCGAGGACAAAGTGGAACTACGGTTAAAGGAACCTCAAAGGTCTAGCGAGCCTTAAAATGCGCTAAGATGAGTCGTGCCGCGACGTTAAATCAGGCGCTACGTGGGAGGCAACCCACGAACGTGTTGTAAGTATTCTCATTATAGTTAGTCTATATAAAAAAAAAATTCTGACCAGCGAAAAAGTTTTTCAGAGAAGGCCTCTGTTCGCGGTTCAAAGGCCCTCTCTGAAGTTGACTGTTCGCAGTTCGTCCGCGACCGCAAACGAACCGCGAACGACCGCGGTCAGTTCCGCGGTCGGCAGAAAAATGAAAAAAAAATGTAATTCTATTCTTTTCCCTCCCCTCTTTAATAACCCTAAAACATTAAACTCCCCCCCCCCCCCCCCTCTTCTACACACAAATCAGCCGCCACTCCCTCCCAACTTCCTCTCTCTCTAATTTCTCTCCTCATTCTCTCTACAATCTCTCCTCCATTCTTCTCCAAATAATTCCCCCACTTCAATCTTACTCCTCTACTACTCTCAATAGTAAGTCTTCTTCTTCTTGTTCTTTTTTTCTTTCTTCTTTTAGTTCTTTAATTTGTATTATTAGTTTGGTAGACTTATTTAGTCACTTGTAGTTTAACTTGTATAATATGTAGTCTATATTGCTAGTATTAGTAGAGTCCATATATATTACTTGGTTTTTGTAGTAGAATGTTATGTGATTTTTTTGGAACCTTGTGATATTGATGGAACTATGGTAGAGATTGTGTTGCTTGGGTCTCCAATATAGTTAAGAATGCCAATTGTGTTGTTTTGGAGACCCAAAGTGTTGGTTATTAGAATTGTTGGTTGGTTGGCCAAGTTGGGCATTTGTTGTTGTAGTAGTTGATTATTGAAGTTTTAGGGGAGATAATGCCCAAATAGTGAGTTGCTTGTTGTTGTGTATTATTGGAGATGGTTTAGGGTAATTGGGTCATGTTAGATTGCCAAAATAAATAAGTGTGGTGTGTTTGAACATGAATTGGCGAATTGTTAGATAAATGGTTAAGTATAGGAGTTATGGGATGATAGCACTAAAGAGACAATTGTGGTATTCCACGGATGGCGAAATCTGAGTAGCCAACCGATGTTTTAACATTATGCAAATTTTTGGTTGTCTCTTTTGTGCAGGATCATGGCCCCCAAAAGATCAAGACAGGGTGCTAGCTCTTCTAGGCAACCTACATATGACGAGTCAAGGTTCGCCAGCGAGGAAGCAGAAGGTGATTTCCACGCCAAGGCGGCTAAGTCCTGGCTCCAGGAAGTTAAAGTTGACATATTGGCCCTGCGGTCTGAAAAGCCAGAAATATATGATGAAATTCGCCTCCGCGAAATGGAGTTCCTATTTGACGCACCACCCCTCGTGAACAAGATGCTTGTTAGGGAGTTTTATGCCAATGCTCCCTACGGTTTGGCTAGGGAGGTATTCGTCCGAGGTAAGTATGTCTACACCCATGCTCATTCTATTGGATAGGCACTTAGACTGCCGAATCATACTAGTGATGTGGACTACTACCATGATAGGCCTGGTGTCACCTGGGACATGCTAATTGAGGCCTTATGTGTTGATGGCATCCCTGTTTGGATAAGAAATAAAACACTCCATTCTAACTACTTTACACATACTGCTAAATGCTAGTTTTTTATCATATGTAACCGGCTCTTGCCCTCAAGCAACACCACTGATGTCAATTTTAATAGGGCACTTCTAACATGGTGTTTTGTAACACAACGGGACGTGGACATCGCCCGCTTAATTAGTGACGAGATGGTGCTGAGGGGTTCCCTCAAAGCCAAGGGTTTTTATTACCCATCTCTCGTCACTACTTTGTGTCTCGGCCGTCGGACTCCGGTCCTTGCCACGGATGGTGACCTCCATCCAAAAGCTCCATTCAGAGCTTCTCAAATCCGGGTCGGCCGAGACAATGACCCAATCGACTTGGATGCCGAGGTTGACCCTGTGCCGGTTGACCGGGCCAGGTATTCTACTAACTTAACTGGACCTTCCAGGCATGCTCTCCATGGAGCGAGTATGTATAGGTCCGAATCTACCCGACCTATGCTTAGGTCCATGGAGGAGGAGGTTGCTGATTTGCGCACCTCCGTAGATGGCTTGCACACGCGCTTAGACGCAATGTCACAGAGGCAAGCTCGGTCGGGAAGCAGGTTTATGGCATGGCTCCGAGCACTTGGTCAAGCATGTCACGTCGACCCATCCACTGTCTCCGACTCCGAGTGAGTCTCAGGTAAGTTTTCTCGCCCCTCTTGAGCTATATTTTTATCTTTATGTCATAAGGACATGACATGATTTTAAGTGTGGGGTGGGTGACTTATCTTGTATATGTTGTGTATATTAGTTGTAGTTGTTAATACAAATAGCTGGCTTGGTCCCGATGACGGACACTTGGCGACGGGTTTCTTAAGGGTCCAAGTCGGAATAAAAAAATACAAAAAAATCAGAAAATTTAAAAAAAAATCCAAAAATATGAGTAGAGGACTCTTCCTGATGACGAACTATTTAGGACAAGTACTCTTGAGGGAAGCAGTCCACGTAGGAATTTTTCTTTCTTTTATTTTCTTTTTCTAGGTAGTGTATCATCTCCCCCTTGGTTTTTCTTTTGACCACGGTTCTTTTCCAAGGGTTTTTATTGAACCGAGTTAGGTAGATTTTTCTTTTTTAGGATTAGAGGGCAAAGGTAAACATGTAACCCCAAGTATGCACATTAGCAAAGCTTAATTGAACTTGAGAATGTATTTTTTAAGCTTGACTGTAGAATCTCAATATGCCTTAAACTGCACAATAATGCTTGCTTGAACATCGATAGGACTTTGTAGATGAACTGGATTCCAAATGAGTTGCATGCTATGTGTGTGTGAGGTTTTACTTACATTGTATGCTTTACATGATGCCTAGAACTTGCCCTGTGTGTTTGCAAAACGAAATAGAAGTTGTTTGGTTGTAGAAAGGATAGAGGCATTTCTTTGTGTAACCCCATAAATCAATAGACATGAATTTACCCGTACATAATATCCTAGTTAACCCCTTTGAGCTTAAAGCCTATTCTTTGATAACCCTTGAATGTTCATCAAAATCTTATATTGTTCTACTTTACCTCCTAGAAGCACTTGTATTGTAATGAATATGCAAAAGTCTAAGTGTGGGGTAAAGGGAAATTGAAAAAGGGAAATCAAGAATGAATGGTAGAAAATAGTGAACTCGCCAAAATAATGTAAATGTGTTGCAAAGCAATGAGAAAAAAAGAGAGATATTTTGAGAAAAAGAGCTATATCAATGTATATATGAAAATTAGAAAGGTCAGTTACACCAACAAAAGAAAAGTGGGGATTAAAAGTAAATAAAGGTGAATGAATGTTTAGGGGAGACATAAGGAAGGAAACTAAAAGGGAAGTTATGAAAAAGAAAAGAAAAGTGCTTAGGGAGGTTAGCCACTATAACCAAAAGTATCATACCCGTCCCGTAGCCAACATTACAACCCTTAAAGACCTCTTGATCTATGGTTGAATAACTCGATTAGTGGAGTATTACACTAGGGGCAAGCCTATGGTGTGTCTGTATGCATATGAATGTTCTTTGTTGAGAGTGAGTGAATTTTTCCGATATTTATAAGTTCCATGTTTTGAATTGTTTATGTGTGGGAACTTCTCTCAATAAACTATGTGAGGGTGTGTAACTCAAGAGGAAGAAGGTAAATTTGCAAGTTTTTGGTGATAATTAGAGTAAACAATAATGTGCTGGCATGAGAGTTTACGGTTAGGTAAGGATTGTGCATATCTTAGGTTAATCATGAAAAATAGCTTTTGTGACATAATTTGGGGGAGACATAAATAAAATTGGCCTAAAGTGTGATTAAGGTTGCTCGAGGACGAGCAAAGTTTTAAGTGTGGGGTATTGATAATAGGTGAATTTGACTATATTTATGCCCTAAATAATCACGCTTTATTGTTGTTTTTATATTGTTTATGATGACAAAATGCTTTGATTAGCGTTTATGGTGTGTTATAGGTACACATGAACCATTGGATGCTAAAGGAGCTATTTTGGAGTCACATGTTGATGAAAAGGCCAAGTGAAGAGTTGAAGTGAAGTGAGCTTGAAAAAATGAAGAAGAATCCGAAGTACTGTTCATCCGCGGTTCACTCGCGACCGCGGATGAACTGCGAAGAATCAAGCTCTCTGAACTTTTTGGAAGAACCTGCTACCGTGGACGAACCGTGGAAGGCACCGCAAATATTTTCCTAGTTGTGTACAAATTCAGTTTTTAAGCCCTAAAACCTCTATATAAACCCCTAGTTCGCCCAATAGAGGCAAGCCTTGTATTTTTGACTACTTTTGCAAGACAATTAGTAAGAGAGAACTCTCTCAACTCATTCCTTTATTTTATATCAAGTATTTATTTATGAATTCAATTATTATTCTTGTTTCTTTGAGGATGAGTAGCTAAATCCTTTTCTAAGGTTTTGATGGAACCTATTGAGTGATGAACTTATCGTTTATGTGATTACAAATTGTTAGCTAGATTTCTATTTGTTCAACTTCGTTCTTGTTGTAGTTAATTGGTAGGATCCCCAATTAGCTGTGCCTATTTAGTGTGCCTAACTTGGAAAAGAGTTCATATTTAGGTATATTGTTGAACAACACCACACCTAGGTTATTGGAGGAATCTTTAACTTTAGGCGTAAAGACGGGATTAGGAATAACGAAGTCTTGGGTGCAATCTTAAGTGAACTATTCAAAGCTAGGGTAGCTCGGGAGAGTGCACTAATAAATTATTGTAATTGCTCGGGAGAGGGTTACGGTACATATAGCGTTCATGATTGATAGAATATATTGACAATTTGTACGAGCATAAACAGAAGGGATTCCATCAATAGGGGAAATCAATACCTTAGTTTTTCTCCATATTATTTTACCCAACATTAAATTCTTTCTTTTAAGCCTTTTAAATTCTTGCAAAGTAGTTAGTCGAAAAATCACACAAACATATACTCGAAATTTTGGGAACTTGATTCGGAAGTACTCTTGGGTTGTGAAAGTTGTAATTGGTAGGTTAATTCCCTGTGGGATCGATTCTGGACTTATTAGACCAGGTTATATTGACTATGACCGTTGCTTGGGGTGAGTACTAAGTACTCAGTGAGTAATAAATATATACAAGTAGCTGAAAGTAAGAAATCCACAGAATACCACATAATGAAGCTAAACTACAGTTTGATTCCTCCTACGAACTAGCAACAACAACAGTACATTACCACTATCACAGAAAATCCACAGACAAAGAATACAATGCAATGTACCTAACCGCTACGGCGTGTAGCCCGATCGATTTAACGTCGACGGCGCTTACTGGGGGTGTGTATAGACTCCGGAGGGGCTCCTACAGCCCAAGCGCAATACCGTTGCGGCGTGCAGCCCGATCCTCATATCAACCGTTGCGGCGTGCAGCCCGATCCATCCTTAGTCCACAACAAACATATAAGTCACACAACAGCTCAATTTATTTATTACCAGGTTCCAGTTCATAAATTATGAAAATACTTTAACTTTTATTTAATTTTTCCCTAAACAGGTGACTTAGCATTTCAATACGGTGATTTCAAACCAGGACTGAGATCGGTGATTAAGCAAGTATAGCTATCACATATATAGCTATTCCCTAGGGATACTACAGGTCGGCACAAGGCCCCAAACAAGGCTTATAGCCCACAATTATTTCAAACACAATGTTTTTCAACCACTAGTATCATATTATACTTATTCGGGATGGACTAAAGTCTCAATCCCCAGTCACAATCAATCCCGCACCTGCCACGGGGTGCGAGCCACGCCCTACTAGCGTCACAATGTGCTAAGCCGGGGTTTCGAACCCTCAGGCTACCATATATACAAACTACTCACCTCTAGCCGGTCGAAGACTCGTCCGCAATGCCTTTTCCTTTTGAATTTGCCGCCTCGTGCGTAGAATCTAGTCAAATCACAACAATTATGTCATTTACGGGTCAAAGAAACATAACCCAATTCAATTTACACGAAATACGCATAATTGCACTAAGTTGGTAAAACACGACCCCGGGCCCACTTCTCGAAAAATTCCGAAATTAGTACCAACGCAATCCTCGTCTCGCTACGAGTCCGTGCATATAAAATTAATCGAAATCAGAGTTCGAATGGCCCCTCAAATCTTCAAATCTTATTTTCAAATCCCTAGGTCCAAATCCCTAATTTACACCTCAAAAACATGTAATCTAGTTGGATTATTCGATGATAATTCAATATTATGGAGTAGTAATAATCACAAGTGACTTACCTCAAGATTTCCCATGATTTCTTGCTCAAAATCGCCCCAAACCGTGTTATTTCGCAAGAAAATAAGTAAAAATAACGAGCAGAAACGCAGCAGCTTTTTATTAGCAAATCTGGTCGCTAAAGACCCAAATCTGGTCGCTAAAAGTGCCACACCAGACCTGATGCACCAGCACTCTTTTATTTTCACTAAAATGGCTTTAACTCTGTCATACAAACTCGGAATTTGATAATTCTTTTTCCTATGACTCCGTAATTTCGATACGGATCCAGTGGTTCAAACAAAACTGAATTTGGATCTCATTTGCTTAGTGCAACATCAATTTCACTCGTTAAACAATTAAATCACATTTCGCGTCAAAAACCCAATCGCGACTTGATGAAATTAAACCAAAATTTTCCAGATCAGTCCTATAATTCATGATTTAAATTCTCGAAGTCTCGAAATCAAATTTGGATCTCTAGAACTAAAAATAGACCTTTGGATCATTACATTTAAGCTCAAAACGGCAAAAATCTTCCAAAAATGACCCGTTGGGCATCCGAAACACATCCGAGACCCCCGGGACCTCAACCAAAAATATAAACTCAACCTAATACTTCATTCAAACTTTCTCGGATCATAAAAACGCTACCTTAAACATCAAAAATCACCAAAATCCTAGAATTCGATTCAAACTTAAACTTAAACTTTCAAAATTCACATTCGATCAAAAACCCGACCAAACGATGTCCGAATGACCTGAAAATTTGCAAACATATCCAAAATCACCTAAGGAAGCTACTTCAACTGTCGGAATTCCATTCCGACTCCCGGATCAAAATATCACCTATCGATCGGATTCCGCGAAAATTCCAACTTCGCCAAAATAGGCTAACTTCTTCACCGGACCTCCAAAATTACTTCCGATTGCGCTCCTAAGTCATAAATCATCCCCCGAAACTAACCAAATCATCGGAATTCAGTTCCGAGCCCTCTAACTCATAAGTCAACGTTGGGTTGACTTTTCTAACTTAAGCTTTCCTTAAAGAGATTAATTGTCCCATTTCCTACCAAAATCGATCCGAATTGACTCAAAGTTTGCACACAAGTCACATTCGACATTACGGACTTGCACCAACTTTCGGAATCGCATTCCGACCCCGATATCAAAATTTTCACTTCCGGTCGAATTTTCTCATAAACCTTCAAATTCCTATATTTAGCCAAATGACTTCAAAATGACCTCCGGACATCCGAATTCACTTCCGATCGCATTCCCAACTCCAAAATCACCATACGGATCTATTCCCAGACTCGGAATCCCAAATGGACATCTATAACTCTAAAATGCCTTCCAACCCAAATTTATGAAATTCTTCTAAAATACTAACTTCCACCGTATACGCCGAAATGCTCACGGGTTATCAAAAAAAATCCGGACATACGCCCTAGTTCAAAATCATCATACGAGCATGCTAGAACTTTTAGATCCCAATTCCGAGGTCATTTACTCAAAATTTCAATCCTAGTTCATTTCTTCAACTTTAAGCTTTCAAAATGAGAATTTCCATTTAGATTTGACTCCAAACTTCCCGAATTTTAATTCTGACCATACACACAAGTCAATATACCTGAGATGAAGCTGTTCATGGCATCAATCTGCTGAATGACGCGCAAGAACTAAAAACGACCGGTCGGCCATGTCACGACCCGGATTTTTCCCCAACATCGGGATCGTGATGGCGCCTACTCGTGGTAGCTAGGCAAGCCACTTTATTCACACTATCCTGTTTTTAGCAATATTTCATATTCAATTTAGCAACCAAAATCATAACCTTAATTAAATAAGTGCGGAAGACTTTATAAAAATAGAGATAAGCAGTTTCACGGTAAAACAATATTGAAATCTTCTACCCAAGACATTGAGTCACCAACTCACGAACTACTACATGAATACTACACATAAAGGTCTGAAAGAAATATAACATAATTTGTTTGTCTCGGAACAAGGAGACTACGACTAATGACATAAATAAAAAGAAGAAACGCCGGGCCTGCGGACGCCTGCAAGCTACCTCGGTCTCAAGTATGATCAACTCCCACGCAAAAGATCTACTGCTGGTGCTCCAGATCGAAACCTAGACCTGTGCAAAAATGCACAGAAGTGCAATATCAGCACAACCGACCCCATGTGCTGGTAAGTGCCTGGCCTATCCCGGCGAAGTAGTGACAAGCCTAGGACCAGACACCCACATAAACCTGTGCAGTTCTATATATATATGTATAGGACCAGACACCCACAGAAACCTGTGCAGTTATATATATATGTACACCACAAGATAACGAGAAATAATCAAGTAACAACTCAACAAGGAATATCACAGAAGAACTCAACAGTTAACAACAGTTATTAAATCAACAAGGAAAACAAAGTATAATGGAAAACAGGTAATATCAAGTCAAGGAATAGCAAATAGTTGCACGGCATCACCCTTCGTGCTTTTACTCTCATCCTCACCAAATAAGCAAATAAAGTGCACGGCATCACCCTTCGTGCTTTTACTCTCATCCTCACATCCATGGTACGGCATGATCCTTCGTACATGGTTCAATAACAAGGCACGGGATGATCCTTTGTGCATAATCAATAACATGGCATGGCATTAACCTTCGTGCATAATCAATAACAAGGCACGGCATTAACCTTCGTGCATAAATAATAAATCAAGGCACGGCATCACCCTTCGTGCATTATCACTCTTCCTCACCCAAATAACAATCACAGTTAAGGGCAAAGAATGAAACAGTAAATCATGAACCGTCCCGGCAAGGGACACAATAATCATCACAACAAAGTCCCGGCAAGGGCAATCAATATCTCACTTCACAATAAGTCCCGGCAAGGGAGAACAATGGAAATTCTACAACCCGGCAAGGGTTCAAAAATTTATCTTCAAATATGTCTCACAACAAGTATAAACAATGACTCACGGTCATGCTAGACGCCAGTGTATGGATGCTCATCACCACAGCCCATACACCGCACTCGATCACATAGCACATAGCACATAATCCTATTCCCTCAAGCTAGGATAGAACAAACACTTACCTCTAGCCTTGAAGTCCAAATTACTCTTCAATTATAGCTTTTTCCCCGAATTTCCGCTTTCAACTAGCTCAAATCTAATCACAATTGATTCCATTATATTAATAAATACTAATTAACTTGGTTTGAATGCTTAAAATGGTTTTCTCAAAGTTTACACAAAATTTCCCAAAATGCCCCTGGCCCTACGTGGTTGGAACTCGAGGTTCGGACCAAAATCCGGTTACCCATTCCCCCACGAGTTCAAATATACGATTTGTTTCAAAATCGTACCTCAATTCGAGGTCCAATTCCCCAATTCATGAAAACCCTATGTTCTACCCAAAAACAAGAATTTCTACCATGAAAACCTTTGATTTCTATCGAAAAACATGTTTAATGTTGTTAGGAATTGAGAGAATTAAGTAAAAAGTGACTTACAATTGCTTTGGAGTGAAATTGCTCTTGAGAGGTCGTGTGTGGTGTGTGGGTTTTTGAAAGAATGAAGAATGAGCTTTAAAATTCGTTTAAGTATAAAATTGCACAACTGCGAATATCGCAATTGCGAACATTTGTTCGCAATTGCGAACGCTACAGGGTTGGGGACTGTTCTAGTCGCATTTGCGACATAATGTTTGCATTTGCGAACAAGGCTGGATTCAAGGGACCTTCGCATTTGTGACATTTTAGTCGCATTTGCGAAGCTAGGCCTTTTACTGAAGGCCTCGCATTTGCGAGGTATTGTTCGCATTTGCGAACCCCTTCACTCCCCTGCCATCTTCGCATTTGCGATGATTGGTTTGCAATTGCGAACCAAAGCCTTGACCTGTCACCTTCGCAATTGCGAGAAATTCTTCGCATTTGCCAAGCCAACAGCTGGGTGAAAAACCAGCAGTGTAAAAATTCAGAATTTGAACCAACGGCCTACCAAATCTTTACCCGAACCCCCTGGTCTCCAAACCAAACATATACAAACATCAAAAACACATTACAAACTTGCTCGCGTGATTACATCGCCAATATAACATCAAATTAGTCAAATCAAGCCTCAAGTTCATGATTTTCATACTTTTGATTTTCAAAACTTTCAAACTTGGAACTCAAGGTCCAAAACATATCAAACGACATCCAAATGTCACCAAACTTTGCAGAAAGCACATATATAATATTTAAGACTTGTACCGGGCATCGGAACCAAAATACGAGCCCGATACCAAGGTCATTTAATTCATTTTCCTTTAATAATTACATCAAAAACATTTTCACAGAAAAATTCATAACTTGGGCTCTAGGCCTCGGAATTCGACTCCGGACGCATGTCCAAGTCCCATATTTTCCTACGGACCTTCCGGAACCATCCAATCTCGGGTCCGGGTCCGTTTACCAAAAATGTTGACCGAAGTCAACTATATCAATATTAATATCATTTTTATCCAAATTTCTCATAGAATTCATATATTCTATCACAAAATCTTTCCGGCTACATGCCCAGATCGTGCACGTAAATCGAGGCAACATAGAATGAGGTTTTCAAGGCCTCGAAAGTGCAGAACAAGTGAGGAAAACAGGTGATGACCCTTTGGGTCGTCACATCCTCCACCTCTAAAACAATCGTTCGTCCTCAAACGGACAAGAGAAGGAAATACCTGAGTCGGGGAACAAATGTGGGTAGCGGCTCCGCATATCAGACTCGGACTCCCAAGTCGATGCCTCAGGAGGCTGACCTCTCCACCGAACACGCATAGAAGAATAACTCTTCGACCTCAACTGTTGAACCTGCCGGCCTAGAATGGCCACCGACTCCTCCTCGTAGGATAAATCACTGTCCAATTGGACAGTACTGAAGTCTAACACATGTGTGGGATCGCCGTGGTATCTCCGAAGCATAGATACATGAAAAACTGGATGCACGGCTGATAAGCTAGGCGGCAAAGCTAGTCTGTAAGCCACCCCTCCCACTCTGTCTAGAATCTCAAATGGACCAATATACCTAGGGCTGAGCTTGACCTTCTTCCCGAACCTCATCACGCCCTTCATAGGCGACACTCGGAGCAATACTCGCTCACCAACCATGAAATCTACATCTCGAACCTTACGATCCGCATAAGTCTTCTGTCTGGACTGAGCTGAACGCAATCTCTCCTGGATAGTCTTCACCTTATCCACTCGGGAATTTCGATTCTCTGGAATACACTACCAGGCCTCTGGTGCTCATATTTCACCTGTTGACAATTTAGACACCGAGCGACATACGCAACAATATCTTTCTTTATCATGCGCCACCAATAGTGTTGCCGTAAGTCCTGGTACATCTTCACGGCACCCGGGTGAATAGAATACCGCGAACTGTGGGCCTCCGCTAAGATCAACTCTCGAATCCCCTTAACATGAGGCACACAAATTCGACCCTGCAATCTCAATACCCAATCATCATCTAGATTTACCTTCGTGGCACCTCCCCGTTGTACCGTATCTCTCAAATCACGCAAATGAGGATCATCAAATTGCCTCTCACGGATACGCTCTAATAGAGAAGAACGAGCCACCGTGCAGGCTAACACCCTGCTAGGCTCAGAAATGTCTAATCTCACAAACCGGTTGGCTAAGGCCTGGACATCTAGAGCAAATGGTCTCTAACTGACCGGAATGAATGCAAGACTACCCATGCTGGCAGACTTTCTACTCAATGCATCGGCCACCACATTGGCCTTACCTGGGTGATATAGGATAGTAAGATCATAGTCTTTCAGCAACTTTCACCATCTCCGCTGTCGTAGATTCAACTCCTTTTGCTTGAACAAGTATTGTAGGCTTTTGTGATTAGTGTACACCTCACACGTCACACCATATAGATAATGCCTCCAGATCTTTAAGGCATGAACCACTGCTGCTAACTCAAGATCATGAACCGGATAATTCTTCTCATGTATTTTTAACTGCCTCGAAGCATAAGCAATAACCTTACCATCCTGCATCAATACCGCTCCAAGCCCTGTACGAGATGCGTCACAATAAACTGTATAAGGCCCCGCACCCGTAGGTAGTATCAGCACTGGTGTGGTAGTCAAGGCTGTCTTGAGCTTCTGAAAGCTCGCCTCACACTCCTCTGACCACTGGAACAGGGAACCCTTCTGGGTCAACCTGGTCATCGGGGCTGCAATAAAAGAAAACCCTCTACAAATCGACGGTAGTAACCTGCTAACCCCAAGAAACTCCGAATCTCAGTCACTGAAGCTGGTCGAGGCCAATTCTGGACTACCTCAATCTTCTTTGGGTCCATCTAAATGCCTTCCACTGATACAATGTGACCCAGAAAATGCTACCGAACTCAACCAGAACTCACATTTCAAAAATTTGGCATATAGCTGATTATCCTTCAAAGTCAGTAGAACCACTCTGAGGTGCTGCTCGTGCTCTTCCTGGATGCGGGAGTATACCAGGATGTCATCTATGAAGACTATCACGAACAGATCTAAGTAAGGCCTAAATACCCGATTCATCAACTCCATGAATGTTGTTGGGGCATTGGTCAACCCGAAAGACATGACCAAGAACTCATAATGCCCATATCTAGAGCGAAAGGCTGTCTTAGGAATGTCAGCCGCCCCGATCTTCAGCTGATGGTAGCCTGACCTCAAGTCTATCTTTGAGAACACCCTCGCTCCCTGGAGCTGGTCAAACAAATCATCAATCCTCGACAGTGGATACTTATTCTTTATTGTCACTTTGTTCAATTGCCGGTAATCAATACACATCCGCATCGAGCCATCCTTCTTCTTCACAAACAACACAGGTGCTCCCCAGGGGGAAACACTGGGCCTGATAAAGCCCTTTTCTAGAAGGTCTTGCAACTGATCTTTTAACTCCTTTAACTCTGGCGGGGCCATACGATAGGGTGGAATAGAGATGGGCTGAGTGCCCCATGCCAGATCAATACAGAAATCAATATCCTTGTCGGGTGGCATGCTCGGCGGGTCTAAAGGGAAAACCTCGGGAAACTCCCATACAATAGGAACTGAATCAATAGAAGGAATTTCCACGCTGGAATCACGAACATATACCAAATTAGCGAGACACCCCTTCTCGACCATGCGTCGAGCCTTAACATAGGAAATAACAGTGCGAACGGAGTAGGTTGAGGTACCTTTCCACTCTAGTCGGGGTGATTTTGGCAAGGCCAAGGTCACAGTCTTGGCATGACAATCTAGAATAGCATGGTATGGGGACAACCAGTCCATCCCCAATATGACATCAAAATCCACCATGTCCAAAAATAACAGATCAACATGGGGTCGACTACAATGGAGTCACCCACCGGTGTAGACACATAAACTGGAATATCCAGAGCATAGCTGGGCACGGCCAAATACGGTGCAAAGTAGGAAGACATATATGAATATGTAGACCCAGGGTCAAATAATACTGAAGCACCTCTGCCACAAACAAGAATAATACCTGTAATCACGGCATCTGATGCCTCCGCCTCTGGCCTGGCTAGCAAAGCATAGAATCGGGGATTAACACCTCCCCTCCGAGCTACATCCCTAGGACGGTCATCAACTGGCTGACCTCTGCCTCTGGCTGGACGGTCTCTACCTCTACGGTCTCGACCTCCACCTCTATGACCTCTACCCCTGCCTCTGGGTGGCTGGGCAGGCTGAGGGTCAGCTGGGTCCTGAATCATGGGACGAGGGCCCCGCTGATGAGTGTTGCCCGTCGCTCGAGGGCAAAACCTGACAAGATGACCTGGGTCACCACAACCGTAGCAACTCTTAGGCTGCTGGGGCCGCTGGCCCTGACGACCTAAATGGCCTCTACGAACACTCTGAAGAGGCTGAGCACTACTAGGAGGCTGATCTGAATACTGCTCACGAAACCCACGATCACTTGGTCCACCCCGTGAAGCCTGAAGGGCGGAATGGAAAGGCCTGGAAGATTGGCCCCTATCAAAATATTCCCCGCCTCCAGAAGAAAAACCACTAAATCTGCCAGAATGACGAGGCCTCTTATCTGAAGAATAACCACCTCCCCGAGCAAGAGCCATCTCAACCCTACGTGCTGCATTAGCTGCCTCCTGAAATGATATATCACTCCCCACTCCCATAGCCATCTGAAGTCTAATTGGATGATTAAGCCCATCTATGAACCTGCGGACCCTCTCCCGCTTTGTGGGAAGTATCACCACTACATGACGTGCCAAATCAACAAATCTCGTCTCGTACTGAGTGACAGTCATAGTGCCCTGCTGGAGGCGCTCAAACCTGCCTCCGAAGTGCATCCCGCTGAGTAACAGGGAGAAACTTCTCCAGAAATAGCTCTGCAAACTGATCCCATGATAAAGCCGGGGACCCTACCGGTCGAGTCAAACAATAATCCCTCCACCAAGTCTTGGCGGATCCCGAAAGCCTGAATACAGAAGTCAACTCCATTGGACTCCACTATCCCCATGGTCTTGAGAATCTCATGGCAACCGAATAAGAAATCCCGAGGATCCTCCGATGTGGCACCGCCGAAGGTAGTGGTAAACAACTTGGAGAACCGATCAAGTCTCCGTAAAGAATCGAAGTCATGGCCGCTCCATCTCCGCCCGAGTCGTGGTACTCGACCGAGTGGCCACGACTGGCCGAACCACCGGTGCTCGAGGCCGAGGAGCCACCGGCTCCGAGTACGAGCAACAAGAGTCCGGGCCCTCCTCCAGCCCGAGAAGTCGCCTGGTGCAACCGGTAATAAGCCTTGCTCTAGCAACGCCGTCCATAAATCCCGCTATCCCGACCAAAGCCTCCCGAAGATCCGGGGTAAATAAAGCCTCTCATGGGACCTAAGTTGGGCCCACTGGAGCTACTGGGACCGGAACCTCCTCACCAGTCTCAATATGAGGCTCCACCTCTAGAATAGCTACCGGGGGCCGAGCTCTGCCTCTACCACGACCTCCGATACGGCCTAGGCCCCCGCCCTCACGCGGAGCCGCCTGGGGCTCGGGCTGCTGGTCGACGGACGAAGAAGCGCGTGTCCTCACCATCTCGAAAGGACAGAGTAGAAGTTCAATCGGTATTTGAAGAACAAATCGCACGACAAGAAGGAACAAATGAGAGGCTCTTTCCTAACTCAATAGACTCTGGAGGACAAGTACGGACGTCTCCGTACCTACCTCTCAAACTCTACTAAGCTTGTTCGTGAGTGATGAGACCTATGTAACCTAGAGCTCTGATACCAACTTGTCACGACCCGGATTTTCCCCCAATATCGGGATCGTGATGGCGCCTACTCGTGGTAGCTAGGCAAGCCACTTTATTCACACTATCCTGTTTTTAACAATATTTCATATTCAATTTAGCAACCAAAACCAATACCTTAATTAACAAGTGCAGAAGACTTTATACAAATAGCGATAAGCAGTTTCAAGGTAAAATAATACTGAAATCCTCTACCCAAGATGCGGAGTCACAAACTCACGAACTACTAAGAATAACTACACATAATGGTCTAAAGAAATATAACAACCATCTGTCTCGAAACAATGAGACTACAGTAATAACGGAAAATATAAGAAGAGACACCGGGCCTGCGGACACCTGCAAGCTACCTCAGTCTCGTGAGTATGAAAATCCTGCTAACGAACTACTGTTGTTGTTGCTGCTCAAAACCTAGACCTGTGCAAAAACGCACAGAAGTGTAGTATCAGCACAACCGACCCCATGTGTTGGTAAGTGCCCGGCCTATCCGGCGAAGTAGTGACAAGGCTAGGACCAGACACTCACATAAACCTGTGCAGTTCTATATACATATGTGCCACAAAACAACAGAAATACTAACTAAACAAGTAGTGACAAGCCTAGGACCGGACACCCATATAAACCTGTGCAATTCTATATATATATGTACACCACAAGATAACGAGAAATAATCAAGTAACAACTCAACAAGGAATATCTCAGAAGAACTCAACAGTTAACAACAGTTATTAAATCAACAAGGAAACCAAAGTATAATGGAAAACAGGTAATATCAAGTCAAGGAATAGCAAATAGTTGCACGGCATCACCCTTCGTGATTTTACTCTCATCCTCACCAAATAAGCAAATAAAGTGCACGGCATCACCCTTCGTGCTTTTACTCTCATCCTCACATCCATGGTAAGTCATGATCCTTCGTACATGGTTCAATAACAAAGCACGGCATGATCCTTCGTGCATAATCAATAACATGGCACGGCATTAACCTTCGTGCATAAACAATAACAGGGCACGACATTAACCTTCGTGCATAATCAATAAATCAAGGCACAACATCACCCTTCGTGCATTACCACTCTTCCTCACCCAAATAACAATCACGGTTAAGGGCAGAGAAAGAAAACAACAAAATCATGAAATGTCCCGGCAAGGGACACAATAACCATCACAACAAAGTCCCGGCAAGGGCAATCAATATCTCACTTCACAACAAGTCCCGGCAAGGGAGAACAATAACAATTCTACAACCCGGCAAGGGTTTAACAATTTATCTTTAAAATTTCTCACAACAAGTATGAATAACGACTCACAGTCATGCAAGATGCTAGTGTATGGATGCTCGTCACCACAGCCCATACACCGCACTCGATCACATAGCACATAGCACATAATCCTATTCCCTCAAGCTAGGATAGAACAAACACTTACCTCTAGCCTTGAAGTCCAAATTACTCTTCAATTATAGCTTTTTCCCCGAATTTTCGCTTTCAACTAGCTCGAATCTAATCACAATTGATTCCATTATATTAATAAATGCTAATTAACTTGGTTTGAATGCTTAAAAATGGTTTTCTCAAAGTTTACCCCAAAAATTCCCAAAACGCCCCTGGCCCACGTGGTCGGAACTCGGGGTTCGGACCAAAATCCGGTTACCCATTCCCCCACGAGTTCAAATATATGATTTGTTTCAAAATCGAACCTCAATTCGAGGTCCAATTGCCCAATTCATGAAAAACCTAGGTTCTACCCAAAAACATGGATTTCTACCATGAAAACCTTTGATTTCTATTGAAAAACATGTTTAATGTTGTTAGGAATTGAAAGAATTAAGTAAAAAGTGACTTACAATTGCTTTGGAGTGAAATTGCTCTTGAGAGGTCGTGTGTGGTGTGTGGGTTTTTGAAAGAATGAAGAATGAGCTTTAAAATTTGTTTAAGTATAAAATTGCACAGCTGCGAATATCGCAAATGCGAACTTTTGTTCGCATTTGCGAATATAGCAGGCTTGGGGACTGTCAGCATCGCATTTGCGACATTTAGTTCGCATTTGCGAACTAAGCTGACTGCTGGGGCCTTTCGCATTTGCTACATTTTAGTCGCATTTGCGAAGATGGACCATTTACTAAAGGCCTCGCATTTGTGAGGTATGGTTCACATTTGCGAACCCCTTCACTCCCCTGCCATCTTCGCATTTGCGAAGATTGGTTCGCATTTGCGAACCAAGGCCAGCCTGGGACTTCTCGCAATTGCGAGAAAATCTTCGCATTTGCGAAGCCAACAGCTGGGTGAAAAACCAACAGTGTAAAAATTCAGAATTTGAACCAACGGCCTACCAAATCTTTACCCGAGCCCCCTGGGCTCCCAACCAAACATGTACACAACATCAAAAACACATTACAAACTTGCTCGCGCGATCACATCGCCAATATAACATCGAATTAGTCAAATCAAGCCTCAAGTTCATGATTTTCATACTTTTGATTTTCAAAACTTTCAAACTTGGAACTCAAGGTCCAAAACATATCAAACGACATCCAAATGTCACCAAACTTTGCAGAAAGCACATATGTAATATTTAAGACTTGTACCGAGCGTCGGAACCAAAATACGAGCCCGATACCAAGGTCATTTAATTCATTTTCCTTTAATAATTACAGCAAAAACAATTTCACAGAAACATTCATAACTTGGGCTCTAGGCCTCATAATTCGACTCCGGACGTATGTCCAAGTCCCATATTTTCCTACGGACCTTCCGGGACCGTCCGATCTCAGGTCCGGGTCCGTTTACCAAAAATGTTGACCGAAGTCAACTATATCAATATTAATATTATTTTTCTTCAAATTTCTCATAGAATTCATATTTTCTATCACAAAATCTTTCCGGCTACATGCCCGGATCGTGCATGTAAATCGAGGCAACATAGAATGAGGTTATCAAATAATTAGAATGAAAAAAAATCAAATAGATTATACACGTGGTGGTCTCCGTTTAATTTTGGCATACAAAATGGGCAATTAACTTTGAACCCGTGAATAACACATCACTATGAACACCCTGGATCATTGTGCTATCTCACTCAACTATGTTAAGGATGTTCAAAATATAATCTATAGTCATATAATATAGTATTTGACTTATATACACAATGTAATTTTTCAGCAAAGGGTGGTCGCTTGACCACGCTTGGCATGGTGCTGCTACGCCATTGGTCGTACGGTACTTGTAGTTCATGTTTACTGAAACACTAATAGAACAAGAAGAATAAACTTAAATACATGTCATCCAACCGCTTAAACTAAAAATAATCGAACGATGTATAATATAATGTATCATTCATATACTACTCTTTATGTCCCAATTTATGTAATACTCTTTTCTTTTTTATCAGTCCCAGAAAGAATGACAATTTTCTATATTGAGACAATCCAGCGTTAAACTTTTTTATTAACCCGTAGTTAAATAATTTATAGTCATATTCTATGATTTGTTTTAGACCACATGTTCCAAAATCTTCATTTATTTCTTAAACATGTGCCCAGCCAAATACCTTGGATGGAGGGAATATGATTGTAACCATAAATAATTAGTATAGTATCCATGTATACCGGTTAAAAGAAATAAATAGTAAATCTGACCGATTATTTTTATAAAGATCCCATATGATAAACACATATTGGTAGAAATGACACTAGGTAGTCACTATAAAGAGATGTTATTTAGGAATTAGCTAGCGCTTCCTGAATTTCAGCTTTTCAATTTAACTAGTATAACAACCCGCGCGATGCACTGAAATTTGACAGAATAATAATCTAATAAAATTATGATCTAATATATTATATTAATTTAATAAATATTCGTTATATTTTATTATTTAATATAGTTTGCAGAAATATAATACAATCAATAAAAAATTAAAGGATACAAATCATATAGTAATCAATAAATTGTTTTTTTGTTTTTGTTTTTATTTTTATTATTGAATTAGCATTATTAATATTTTTTTTGAGTGTTATTTATTTATATTTTATTTTTAATTAATTCAAAATGAAAATATCATAACATTATCTTTATCCCCTCTTTTCTTACATTCCTTTCTGTTGTCGTACTTATTTGATTAGTTTTCAAATTTTGTAGTTTATTAAAAATTTAAATAAAGTAAAACTTATTTTTACTAAACTATAACATCAAAATTACAAATGACTGGAAATACACCATCACAAGGCGAATTACATGTGAGAAAATCACATTATTAACACATTGACAAACTCGATTAAATACCTTAGAAGTTTTTACGATAAAAATCCTAGTTGAGAGGAAAATAAAAAGGGAAAATAAAGCAGTAAATTTAATAATCAAAATATAAACTCACAGTTAAAGAGCTGTCGTGCTGGGGTTCGGTCCAAACTTGGTAATGGTGTAGGTTTTTCCATCTTTCTTTGCTTGGGTGACGACAGGGAATAAAATAAAGGATAGGGGAAATTTTAGTAGGAATTAGGTTTTCTAATTTAATATGATTTGCTAAATAAAAAATAAATGTATATATATATATATATATATATATATATATATATATATATGTATGTATGTATATATGTATGTATGTATGTATATGTAAGTATTTTATCCGCTTAACTGTTATGTATCATAGTTAAACCATTTGTGCCTATAATCCTGTTTTTTTGCCAACCACATTACGAGCCTTGCCTTTTTATTTAATTTAACCATCTATTCAAACTTTTTCACCTCTTGTGAGCACTTGAATTGTTATGAACTTTATAAAAGTTAAAGTGTGGGGTGGTTGGTTAGGCTTTTGATTTTTATTTTTTTATTGTAGCTAATTTAATTTTTTATTATTTTTCATTTTATAATCTTAAAATAACTTTGAAACATAAATTATAAACTACCCCCTCATTTGAATGGGTAGTTATTTTTTATATTTTTGTTTTTTAATATAACTAATTATAATATATTTATATTTATTAATTCAAAATTTTAAAAAGAGTTTTTAATTAGAAAAGGTAGTTTATTTTATCTTAACAATGACACTTGGTTTTTTGTGATTATGCCACTTTCTTAATAATATGCTTTTGCCTCTTCTTTTATTATATATAGAGTTTTCAGGACAAAATGTCTCGAGTTTTCAGGACAAAATGTCTCGAGTTTTCCTGAAATTAAGAAATTTAATTTTAAATTTCAGGACAAAATAAGTATTGGCTAATCTTTAAAGACAAAATTACTGTCATTGTCAGTTGCCCCAACATTCTAATAAAATTTGGCCTATATTTTTCCTTCTTACCTGGTATGGCCCAATTTCTATAATATTGAAAATTTAATTTCACAGATTAGCCATTGCCGGCCCACTCTTTTTCTTTATGCAAAGAAAACTTTTCCATTCCCAACTTCTCTTGGGATAATAACCCACTTTAAGCCTAACCCACTAAGTACAAAGCTATGTTTCTAATTTTCATCTCACCCCATTTTCTTTTTCATTTTCAATCTCTTGCTTTTTCTCTCTTTTTTTCTCTCTCTCTAGCAAAATAGTCGAGTTCTTCTTCAGATTTTCTTGCTCTGTTCATCTATATATTTCTCCTCCATAGAATAATATTATTGAACAATACACACTGAATCTATCTTTTGTAGTATTTTTCTTTTCGATTCAGTGCTCGCCGAAGCAGATTCCGACTTTCACATTAAAGGATCCTCTTATTCCCATTCGAAGAAAAAGAAAATATTGAGTGGTTCTTTCTTTTAGTTCTATCTCTTATTCTAAGTTATGAAATCTCCTTTTTTTTGGTAATTTTTTCTCCCCCTTCTTCTTCTTCTCACTTTTAATGACTTTTGAAGGAGGAAGAATGATTTATAAGTTGTATATAACTATATATACTTTGTATAATCATGTATAACCCTGTATATTTGTTTGTATTCTCATAGTTATATAAAATTATACATGATTATACACAAGTATACAAGATTATACATAATTATAACCATGTATATTTGTGTGTATTCTCATAGCTATAAAAATTTATACATGATTATACACAAGTATACAAGATTATACATAATTTTACAACATAGACAATGTAAAAGAATTGCCTTCAGATAGTATATATTATTATATATTTATGTATAATTAATGTATGACTATGTATAACAATGTATATAAGGTGTTTAATAAGGCAAATTTTTATTTTTTCCAGTGAAATAAGAATTTTTCTTACAAAACTTTAAATTTTGCAAAAATAAATTAATATTATAGGATCTAAGGATGAATATATTTTTATTTTTTACTTCAACTTCCTGATATTGTGAAGTTTAAAAAATATTATACAGAGGGAAGTAAAAAATATATAAGAAAGAAAATAAAAAAGGAGAAAAGATAAAAATGAAAGAATAAAGCGAAATATGGTTTACGCATGATTTTGAGTGTAGTTGATGAAGTTGTGGATTAGGCGGCTGAAAATTATTTGTGGGCTACCGGATGAAAATCGTATTTGTGGGTTAGGTGGCTGAAAAGTACTTTCTCCAAGTGTATTTATCTGAAATTATCCCATCTTTAAATAGCATCCCGAGAATGGCTATCTATGCATTTGCCCCTACTAATTGCTAACAATTAAAATAGTGATGGCGCCTACTCGTGGTAGCTAGGCAAGCCACTGTATTCATACTATCCTATTTTTAACACAATTTTTAATTAAATAAATGCAGAATACTTTATCGAAATGGAAATAATAAATCACAAGGTAAAAATCATACTGAAATCCTCTACCCAAGACTTGGAGTCACCAACTCACAAACTACTATGGAATACTACACATAAAAGTCTGAAGGAAATATAACATAATTCCGTTTGTCTCGGAACAATGAGACTACAGCTATTAACATAAATAAAGAAAGAGACGCCGGGCCTGCGGACGTCTGCAAGCTACCTCGGTCTCAAATGTGATCAACTCCCACGCAATCTATTTACTGCTGCTGCTGCTCCTGATCGTAACCCGGACCTGTGCAAAAACGCACAGAAGTGTAGCATCAGCACAACCGACCCCATGTGCTGGTAAGTGCCTGGCCTATCCCGGCGAAGTAGTGACAAGCCTAGGACCAGACACCCACATAAACCTGTGCAATTCAATATATATATATGTACCACAAAATAACAAGAATTAATCAAGTATTAACACCATAAGGAATATCTTAAAGAATTCAACAATTAACCACAATTAATAATTTCACAAGGAAAAACAAAGCGTAATGTAAACACAGGTAATATCAATTCAAGAAATAGCAAACAGTTGCACGGCATCACCCTTTGTGCTTTTACTCTCATCCTCACCAAATAAGCAAATAAAGTACACGGCATCACCCTTCGTGCTTTTACTCTCATCCTCACATCCATGGTACCGACATGATCCTTCGTACATGGTTCAATAATAGGGCACGGCATGATCCTTCGTGCATAAATAAATAAATAAACATGGCACGGCATCACCCTTCGTGCATTATCACTCTTCCTCACCCAAATAACAATCAAATAAGTTCACAAGGAAAACAAGGTATAATGGAAACACAAGTAATATCAAGTCAAGAAATAGCAAACAATTGTACGGCATCAACCAAATAAAATATAATGGAAAAACAAGTAATATCAAGTCAAGGAATAGCAAACAATTGCACGGCATCACCCTTCGTGCTTTTACTCTCATCCTCACCAAATAAACAAATAAAGTACACGGCATCACCCTTCGTGCTTTTACTCTCATCCTCACATCCATAGTACGGCATGATCCTTCGTACATGGTTCAATAACAGGGCACGGCATGATCCTTCGTGCATAATCAATAAATAAAACATGGCACGGCATTAACCTTCGTGCATAAATAAATAAACATGGCACGGCATCACCCTTCGTGCATTATCACTCTTCCTCACCCAAATAACAATCACAGTTAAGGGCGCAGAGAAAGAAACAACAATTCATAAATCGTCCCATCAAGGGCAATCAATAATTATCTTCGCAACAAGTCCCAACAAGGGAGAACAATAACGATTCACCTGTAATATATCTCAAAATATCATTTTCCAATGACTCACGGTCATACTAGACGCCAGTGTATGGATGCTCGTCACCACAGCCCATACACCGCACTCGATCACATAACACATAACACATAATCCTATTCCCTCAAGCTAGGATAGAACAAACACTTACCTCGAATGCTTATGACCAATCCAATCCGTGGAAATGTCTTTTCTTTCAATTTGGCTCCAATCCAACCGTATCTATACACAATTGATTTAATATCATCAATTCTACTCAACGAACTAATTCTTAATGCCAAATACCACTTTTACAACATTCTGCCATGAATAGTAAATTTCAACCCCGGGCCCACATGGTCGGAATTCGGGGTTAGGACCAAAATCCGGTTACCCATCCCCCCACGAGTTCATGTATATATTTTGTTTCAAAATCGGACCTCAATTCGAGGTCCAATTCCCCAAATTATGAAAAACCCTATTTTCTAACAAAAACAAGAATTTTACCATGAAAATCATTGATTCCTTATGAAAAACATGTTTAATGATGTTAGGAATTGAAAGAATTAAGTAAAAAGTGACTTACAATCGTTTTGATGAAGAAGAAATTCTTGAAGAGTCGCAAATGGGTGTTTTGGTTTTGTGAAAAATGAAGAAATGACTGAAATTCGTGTTTTTCAGGTCTCGTGTTCGCATTTGCGAACATGGGTTCGCAATTGCGAACCCCGACCAATTTCTGGAATTTGAAAAATAAGCTAAGGGTGGGAAGTTCGCATTTGCGAACATCTCGCATTTGCGAACTAATGTTCGCATTTGCGAACACATGTCTGTATAAGGTAGTGTTCGCATTTGCGAACAATGGTTCGCATTTGCGAACCAAGGCGATATCCGGGACGTTCGCATTTGCGAACAATGGTTCGCATTTGCGAACCAAGGCAGCACTGGGGACCTTCGCAAATGCGAACAATTGTTCGCATTTGCGAACAAGGCTGGCTTCGCATTTGCGATCAAGGTTCGCATTTGCGAGCCTTGCCTTACACTGTCCCCTTCGCAATTGCGAGAAATTCTTCGCAATTGCGAAGCCAACAACTGGGTGAAAAAAAACAGCAGTTCAAAATTCAGAATTTCATCCAACGGCCTATCAAATCTTTACCCGAGCCCTCCGGGCTCCAAACCAAACATGTACACAACCTCAAAAACACATTATGGACTTGTTCGTGCGATCATATCGCCAATATCACTTCATTTTAATCAAATCGAGCCTCAAACTCATGATTTTCATACTTTTGATTTTTCAAAACTTCTTAACTTGGAACTCAAGGTCCAAAACATCTCAAACGACATCCAAATGTCACCAAACTTTACAGAAATCACATATATAATATTTAAGACTTGTACCGGGCGTCGGAACCAAAATACGAGCCCGATACCAAGGTCTATTAATTTATTTCCTTTAATAATTGCATCAAAAAAAATTTCACATAAAAATTCATAACTTGGGCTCTAGGCCTCAGAATTCGACTCCGGACACATGTCCAAGTCCCATATTTTCCTACGGACCTCTCGGGACCATTCAATCTCGGGTCCGGATCCGTTTACCAAAAATGTTGACCGAAGTCAACCATATCAATATTAATATCATTTTTATCCAAATTTCTCATAGAATTCATATTTTCTATCACAAAATCTTTCCGGCTACATGCTCGGATCGTGCACGTCAATCGAGGCAACATAGAATGAGGTTTTCAAGGCCTCGAAGCTCGAAATTATTAATAAAATAAGTGATGACCCTTTGGGTCGTCACAATCTCCACCTCTAAAACAACCGTTCGTCCTCGAACGGACAAAAGAAAGAAGTACCCGAGTCAGGAAACAAGTGTGGGTAACGGCTCCGCATATCAGACTCGGACTCCCAGGTCGATGCCTCAGGAGGCTGACCTCTCCACTGAACACGCACAGAAGGATAACTCTTCGACCTCAGCTGTCGAACCCGCCGGTCTAGAATAGCCACCGGCTCCTCCTCGTAAGATAGATCATTGTCCAATTGGACAGTACCGAAGTCTAACACATGTGTGGGATCGCCGTGGTATCTCCGAAGCATAGATACGTGAAAAACTGGATGCACGGCTGATAAGCTAGGCGGCAAAGCTAATCTGTAAGCCACCCCTCCCACTCCGTCTAGAATCTCAAATGGGCCAATATACCTAGGGCTGAGCTTGCCCTTCTTCCCAAACCTCATCACGCCCTTCATAGGCGACACCCGGAGCAATACTCGTTCACCAACCATGAAATCTACATCTCGAACCTTACGATCCGCATAAGTCTTTTGCCTAGACCGAGCTGAACGCAATCTCTCCTGAATAGTCTTGACCTTATCCAAGGCCTCCTGAACTAAGTCTGTTCCTAACAACCGAGCCTCTCCCGGTTCAAACCATCCAACCGGTGATCGACATCGCCTACCATACAACGCCTCGTAAGGAGCCATCTGGATGCTAGATTGGTAACCGTTATTGTAGGCGAACTCTGCTATGGCAGGAACCGGTCCCACGAGCCTCCGAAATCAATAACACGGAGCTCGAAGCATGTCCTCGAGAATCCGAATAGTCCTCTCGGACCGGCCATCCGTCCGAGGATGAAATGCCGTACTCAACCGAACCCGGGTGCCTAACTCCTGCTGAACCGCTCTCCGGAACCGCGAGGTAAACTGCGTACCCCGATCAGAGATAATAGATATCGGCACCCCATGGAGACGAACAATCTCCCTAATGTAAACCTCCGCTAACCTCTCCGACGAGTAGGAGACAGATCCTGGAATAAAGTGTGCTGATTTGGTCGGTCTATCAACAATGACCCAAATAGCATCAAATTTCCTCCGAGTCAAAGGAAGTCCCAGTAACGAAGTCCATAGTGATCCGCTCCCATTTCCACTCGGGAAGTTCAATCCTCTGGAATACACCACCAGGCCTCTGGTGCTCATATTTCACTCGCTGACAATTTAGACACCGAGCGACATACGCAACGATATCTTTCTTCATTCCGCGCCACCAATAGTGCTGCCGCAAGTCCCGATACATCTTCGCGGCACCCGGGTGAATAGAATACCGCGAACTGTGGGCCTCCGCTAAGATCAACTCCCGAATCCCTTCGACATTGGGCACACAAACTCGACCCTGCAATTTCAATACCCCATCATCATCTAGGTTTACCCGTGTGGCACCTCCCCGCTGTACTGTATCTCTCAACTCACGCAAACGAGGATCATCAAATTGCCTCTCACGGATACGCTCTAATAATGAAGAACGAGCGACCGTGCAGGCTAACACCCTGCTAGGCTCGGAAATGTCTAATCTCACGAACCGGTTGGCTAAGGCCTGGACATCTAGAGCTAATGGTCTCTGATTGACCGGAATATATGCAAGACTACCCATGCCTGGCATACTTTCTACTCAATGCATCGGCCACCACATTGGCCTTACCCGGGTGATATAATATAGTAACATCATAGTCTTTTAGCAACTCTAACCATCTCCGCTGTCGTAGATTCAACTCCTTCTGTTTGAACAAGTACCGTAGGCTTTTGTGATCGGTGTACACCTCACATGTCACACCATATAGATAATGCCTCCGGATCTTTAAGGCATGAACCACTGCTGCTAATTCAAGATCATGAACTAGATAATTCTTCTCATGTATCTTTAACTCTGCCTCGAAGCATAAGCGATAACCTTACCATCCTGCATCAATACCGCTCCAAGCCCCGTACGAGATGCGTCACAATAAACCGTATAAGGCCCCGTACCCGTAGGTAGTACCAACACCGGTGCGGTGGTCGAGGCCGTCTTGGCTTTCGAAAGCTCGCCTCACACTCCTCTCGACCACCGAAACTGGACACCCTTTCGGGTCAACCTGGTCATCGGGGCCGCAATAGAAGAAAACCCCTCTACAAAACGACGGTAGTAACCCTGCTAATCCCAAGAAACTCCGTATTTCAGTCACTGAAGCTGGTCGAGGCCAATTCTGAACTGCCTCAATCTTCTTTGGGTCTACCTGAATACCCTCCACAGATACAATGTGACCCAGAAATGCTACCGAACTCAGCCAGAACTCACATTTTGAAAATTTGGCATATAGCCGATTATCCTTCAGAGTCTGAAGAACCACTCTGAGGTGCTGCTCGTGCTCTTCCTGGCTGCGGGAGTACACCAGGATGTCATCTATATAGACTATCACGAACAGATCTAAGTAAGGCCTGAATACCCGATTCATCAACTCCATGAATGCTGCTGGGGCATTGGACAACCCGAAGGACATGACCAAGAACTCATAATGCCCATATCTAGAGCGAAAGGTCGTCTTAGGAATGTCAGCCGCCCTGATCTTCAGCTGATGGTAGCCTGACCTCAAGTCTATCTTAGAGAATACCCTCGCTCCCTGGAGCTGGTCAAACAAATCATCAATCCTCGGCGGTGGATATTTATTTTTGATAGTCACCTTGTTTAACTGCCGGTAATCAATACACATCCGCATCGAGCCATCCTTCTTCTTTACAAATAATACAGGTGCTCCCTAGGGGAAACCACTGGGCCTGATAAAGCCCTTCTCAAGAAGGTCCTGCAACTGATCTTTCAACTCTTTTAACTCCGGCGGGGCCATACGATAGGGTGGAATAGAGATGGGCTGAGTGCCCGGTGCCAAATCAATACAGAAGTCAATATCCCTGTCGGGTGGCATGCCCGGCAGGTCTGAAGGAAAAACCTCAGGAAACTCCCGTGCAATAGGGACTGAATCAATGGAAGGAACTTCTGCGCTGGAATCACGAACATAAGCCAAATAAGCTAGACACCCCTTCTCGACCATACGTCGAGCCTTAACATAAGAAATAACAATGCGAACGGAGTGGCTTGAGGTACCCTTCCACTCTAATCGGGGTGATTCTGGCAAGGCTAAGGTGACGGTCTTAGCATGACAATCAAGAATAGCATGGTATGGGGACAACCAGTCCATCCCCAATATGACATCAAAATCTACCATATCCAAGAGCAACAGATCAACACGGGTCTCAAGACCCCCAAATATAACTACGCACGAACGATGCACCCGATCGACTACAATAGAGTCACCCATTGGCGTAGCCACATAAACTGGAATATCCAGAGCATAGCTGGGCATAGCCAAATACGGTGCGAAGTAGGAAGACACATTGGAATATGTAGATCCAGGGTCAAATAATACTGAAGCACCTCTGCCACACACAAGAATAGTACCTGTAATCACAGCATCTGATGCCTCTGCCTCTGGCCTGGCTGGTAAAGCATAGAAACGGGGATCTGCACCTCCCCTCTGAGCTGCGTCTCTAGGACGACCATCAACCGGCTGACCTCTACCTCTGGCTGGACGGTCTCTACCTCTACGGTCTCGACCTCCACCTCTAAAATCTCTACCCCCACCTCTGGCTGGCTGGGCAGGCTGAGGGTCAGCTGGGGCCTGGATCATAGGACGAGGACCTCGCTGCTGAGAGTTGCCCGCTGCTATAGGGCAATTCCTGATAAAATGACCTGGGTCACCACAACCGTAGCAACTCTTAGACTGATAGGGCTGCTGGCCCTGACGACCTGAATGGCCTCCACGAACACTCTGAAGAGGCTGAGCACTAATAGGAGACTGGTCTGAATAATACCCCCGAGAACCACGATCACCTGATCCACCCTGTGAAGCCTGAAGGGCGGAATGAAAAGGCCTGGAGGACTGGCCTCTATCAAAGGATTCTCTGCTACCAGAGGAAGAACCACCAAATCTACCTGAATGACGAGGCCTCTTATCCGAAGAATAACCGCCTCCCCTAGCAAGAGCCATCTCAACTCTGCGTGCTGCATTGGCTGCCTCCTGAAATGATATGTCACTCCCCACGCCCATAGCCATCTGGAGTCTAATCGGCTGATTAAGCCCATCTATAAATCTGCGGACCCTCTCCCGCTCCGTGGGAAGTATCACCACCGCATGACGAGCCAAGTCAATAAATCTCGTCTCATACTGTGTAACTGTCATAGTGCCCTGATGGAGGCGCTCAAACTGCCTCCGAAGTAAATCCCGCTGAGTAGCAGGGAGAAACTTCTCCATAAATAGTTCCGCAAACTGGTCCCATGATAGAGCCGGGGACCCTGCTGGTCGAGTCAGGCAATAATCTCTCCACCAAGTCTTGGCGGATCCTGCAAGTCTGAAGGTACAGAAATCAACTCCGTTTGTCTCCACGATCCCCATAGTCTTGAGAATCTCATGGCAACTGAATAAAAAGTCCTGAGGATCCTCTGATGCGGCTCCACTGAATGTAGTGGTAAATAGCTTGGAGAACCGATCAAGCCTCCATAACGAATCGGAAGTCATGGCCGCTCCATCGCCGGCATGAGCTGTGGTACCTGACTGAGTGGCCACAGCTGGCTGAATTACTGGTGCCTGAGGCTGAGGAGCTACTGGCTCCGGAGTATGAGCAATAGGAGTCTGGGCCCCTCCTCCAGCCTGAGAAGTAGCTGGGGCAACTGATAATAGACCCGCTCGGGCAATGCTATCCATAAATCCCGCTATTCTGACCAAAGCATCCCGGAGATCCGGGGTAATCAAAGCCTCTCCTGGGACCTGAGCTGGGCCCACTGGAGCTGCTGGAATCGGAACCTCCTCGTCAATCTCAATATGGGGCTCCACCTCTGGGGTAGCTGCCTGGGGCTGAGCTCTACCCCTACCACGGCCTCTGATACGGCCTCGGCCCCTGCCCCTCACGGGAGCTGCCTGGGGCTCAGGCTGCTGGTCAGCGGACGAAGAAGTGCGTGTCCTTACCATCTGCGAAAGGACAGAATAGAAATTCAATCAGTAATTGAGGAACAAGTCGCACGACAAGAAAGAACAAATGAGAGACTTTTTCCTAACTCAATAGACTCTGGAGGACAAGTACGGACGTCTCCGTACCTACCTCTCAAACTCTACTAAGCTTGTTCGTGAGTGGTGAGACCTATGTAACCTAGAGCTTTGATACCAACTTGTCACGACCCGGATTTTCCCCCAATATCGGGATCGTGATGGCGCCTACTCGTGGTAGCTAGGCAAGCCACCGTATTCATACTATCCTATTTTTAACACAATTTTAATTGAATAAATGCGGAATACTTTATCGAAATGGAAATAATAAATCACAAGGTAAAAATCATACTGAAATTCTCTACCCAAGACTTGGAGTCACCAACTCACAAACTACTATGGAATACTACACATAAAAGTCTGAAGGAAATATAACATAATTCTGTTTGTCTCGGAACAATGAGACTACAGCTATTAACATAAATAAAGAAAGAGACGCCGGGCTTGCGGACGTCTGCAACCTACCTCGGTCTCAAATATGATTAGCTCCCACGCAATCTACTTACCGCTGCTCTGCTGCTCCCGATCGTAACCCGGACCTCTGTGCAAAAACGCACAGAAGTGTAGCATCAGCACAACCGACCCCATGTGCTGGTAAGTGCCTGGCCTATCCCGGCGAAGTAGTGACAAGCCTAGGACCAGACACCCACATAAACCTGTGCAATTCAATATATATATATGTACCACGAAATAACAAGAATTAATCAAGTATTAACACCATAAGGAATATCTTAAAGAATTCAACAATTAACCACAGTTAATAATTTCACAAGGAAAAACAAAGCGTAATGTAAACACAGGTAATATCAATTCAAGAAATAGCAAACAGTTGCACGGCATCACCCTTCGTGCTTTTACTCTCATCCTCACCAAATAAGCAAATAAAGTACACGGCATCACCCTTCGTGCTTTTACTCTCATCCTCACATCCATGGTACGGCATGATCCTTCGTACATGGTTCAATAATAGGGCACGGCATGATCCTTCGTGCATAAATAAATAAATAAACATGGCACGGCATCACCCTTCGTGCATTATCACTCTTCCTCACCCAAATAACAATCAAATAAGTTCACAAGGAAAACAAGGTATAATGGAAACATAAGTAATTGCACTAAGCCTTTAAATTCCAAAATTAAAATAAATATGTTTTTGAGTGCAATTACTTGTTTTGCTTGAAATTAGTTATATTTTTGTGTATTTGAATAAGTAAGAAATTAGAAAAATAAAAATAAAAATAGTAGTAATTAGTTTGTTAGTTTAGTTAATTAGAAAATTAGTAAAATAGCTTAAGTAGTAGAAATTAGGAAAAAATAGCAGAAAATTACCAAAAAAATACTAGGAAATTAGAGTAGGTAGTAAATTAGGATTTATAATTTTTCATAAAAGAAAAGAAAAAAAAGTATATAAAAAGAAAATACATAAAAATTGATTAAAATCGAAAAATACAAAAAATGGGTTGTGTAATAAATCTGGGCCAAATGTGAGTCCAAATGGACAGCCCAGTCCCTAGGCCCAAAGGAAACCCGGTCCAGGCTTTGAATTGACTTGATCCCAGCCGTCCAATCTCATTGATCTAACGGCTGGGATATTTAATTAAATTGGAGTCTTAATTAATTGCTGAGATTTAATCTCGGCCGTCCATGTGACTTAATCTAACGGCCAAAGACCTTAGCCTCTTTAACAATCGAACGGTGTCGTTTAGGTAACGCTCGTCTGGGGCCGTTGATCTCCCTTCAACGAACGGTCAAGATTATCTCGTATATGTGGCCTATAAATAGGCCTTGTCTGAGACGGCCGCTCATTTTACACGATTCAAAACCCTAAAGTCGGCCGCCTCTCTTCTCCCTGTCTTCATCTCCTTCTTCAAACCTCAGAAACCCTAGGCGGCCATGGCGGCCACCACCTTCCACGGTGGTCGCCGGCCCTTCTAATCTCTCCCATCTTCTTCTCCTTCTTCTTCATGCCATAGCACACCCAAAAAACCCAGAAAACCCCCTGTTCTTCGAAGTCCCGGTCACCGGAATCTTCGCCGGTGACCACCAAAGTATGAGAACCCACACGAAACCAATGCCATTCTCTTCTTCTCCATGAGATCTACCCACCCATACCACTGGTTCCCCTCGAATGTCCCTCAAACTTCTCGAATATCCCGAAGAAGGTCGTCGGAACCCTAACTCCGGCGACCCCAAATCCAACACCCAATCAAGACCTCACCTTTACCACCCCCTGAACACCCTCTTGCAACTCAAATCTCAAAAAGGCTTCGCCTTTAAGCCTTGAAAGAAGAAACAGAAAAGATTGAAAAAAAAAAGATCTGGAATTGAATAAAGAAGAAAAGAAAACAAGAAGAAAGGTCTGAGAGGGTCTGAGGTTAAAGAAAAGAAAAGAAAAAGGGAATAGGAAGCTCGGGGGACAGGCCCCGCAAGCTAAGTCCCTGACCCTTCTATGCTTTTTCTTTGCTTGATTTTTGTTGTTTGTTTGTTATTTCTGTGTGTTTAGCATGCTTTTGATCAATTAGTCGCATGAACTAGGATTTTTATTAGTCTTTGAAGAGTTTTAGTTTATTTGTTTGTTTTTCTGATTAAAAGACCTGTTCTTCTTTATCTTGTTAATCTTTGTATGTTATTTCTTGTGTTATTAGACTGCATGTTTCTTGCTTAGACATAGATTTTATCTGGGTCCTTTCTTTGTTTTTTCTGTTTCATGCTTTCTTTGTTCATGTTCTCTGACTTCGTATGTTTTTGACTTGTTTAGTTTTAGGGTTCTATAATCATCTTATTCACATCCTTTGTTATTACTTTGTTCTAACTGTTTTAGGTTTAGTTTAACACTAATGATGGCTTTCATCTTATTCATCTGCATATGCATATTTTCCTGTTTGTTTATTTTCATGTTCTGTTTCTTCCATGTTTAGTCATGTTTAGTCTAATACATGTTTAGGGTTATTAAGTGTTTGGTTTGTCTTTCGAGTTCAAAATTAGATCTTGATATTCATGTTCTCTCTTCTATTCTGTTAGGGTTTTTATCTTGTTAGTTTTCAATAGCTCTTCTGTCAACTTACATGTTTGGATCCTGATACTATGTTCAATGGTTTGTCTTTCATTGTCACTCATGATTACTTTTGTTGGTTTGCAACATCTCAATTGTTTCTGTATCTTCACATGTCTAGTCTTAGTAAAGCTTGGCAATCTTTATTCATCCCTTATCCTGTCTTTAATCTGGGGGTTCACTTCTTTGCTCACATGCTGGTGGTCTTATTTGTAGTGCAAGTCTAGTACTTTTGTCATACCATCTCTCATATGTCTTATTTGATGAATGAGTATGCCAATTTGGGGTCTGTTTCTCTTCATGTTACCCTCATATGTTAGATTCAGGGCCCTTCTTGCATTATATTCTCCATGTCTTCCTGTTCTACATGTTTCATCCATTGCTGATTGTTTGTGATAGTTTAGTTCTGTGCATGTCTATGATCATTAATCTTAAGGATTTTGGGAATTTTTCAATTGTCATTTGACCTGAACTAGTGGTAACTTAGGCTAGATTGACATAAGTTTGACACTTTGTTACATGAATTGGATGAAATTAATTGATTAACCAGAATTCAACCATATCAAATTTCCCTTTCTGAGTTCTGGATAATTGATGCATGTGTTTGATTTATGTGGCTCTGTGTACAAAAATATGTTGGAATAACTAAGTTTTCAGTAGTTCTTGTTGGTATGATTAGATGATTAACATTCACTAACCTTAGGAGAATTGGTTATAGCTGTTAGTGCTAGGCTTCATAAAAGTGGTTAGTTTTGAAATAGAACTAAAACTGAAAATGATCATAATTAGGCTATAGGTTTAATAATTGGCCTAAGAATGGTCAACCTTGCAAAGGGTTGACCAATTCTGTGAGCCCTAACACACAGCTCACTGTTTAACAGTGGCTGGTTGTGCAAAGGGCTATGTCTGCAAATGCAGACTAGCCCAGGCTCTATATTGAGCCCCGAACAGCAAAGTGGCCAAACCTGTAAAGGTTTTGGGCCTAGCTGTTCAGTATATGGCTTTAATAGCCCAAGCTAAGTCTCAACTTGAGACTGGCTAACTTTTAAATAGGTTAAGCATAATAACAAAGCAGGCTATGCCTGCAATTAGCTTTAATTAAGAATGAATTGGTCTTAATTGACTGGAATTAGTTAAAAGTGGCTAAAATTGAAATAGTTCTTAGAAATAAATCTGGCCAGCCCTTAAATACTAATGCTAGGGCTGGCTATTAGTTAAATAAGTCCAAAGAAGCTGAAAATTAACCTAGGCAGGTCTAGTAAATCAGCAGTGGCATTCAGGGCATAATTGGAAACCAATAGGTAAAATGGTGAATAGTGTGAAACATAAGAGGGTAGGGGAGTCATTTGTACCCCTGATTTCTGCAATTTTGCAGAGATTTAAGGGTATAATGGTCTCCCTAAAATGGGAAATCTGTAAAAATCTCCATCCCTTAGGGCTATACTAGTAAAAACCCCTTAAAAGGAATCTTTGGAACCTTCCAGCACATGCTGGAAGGATTTCTGGTAACAGAATTGGGGGGTTAAGTGTACATTTCACAAATTTTAGAGGGGAAAGTTGGGATTAATCCCATAACTTTCTCCCCAAGTTTTCAGCCTTTAGTTAGCTATAAATACACCCTAAAAAGGGGCTGAAAGGGGGGATTCCACTGGGAAAAACAATTTGAGCTAATATTTGGGGATCCCACTGTAGAACAATCTGAGAAAATACATTTGAGTTCCAACATTGAACAATCTGAAATTCATACTTGGGCTAATTGTTGAGAAGAAATACTAGGAAAACATAGCAATTTAGTAGTCATCAGTTCTGGAAATTCCGAGTGTGAGAGCTTTTTGGTTTTAATCTATTCTTGCTGGGTTTCTTAGCTCGTTGTTGCTGGGTTTTTCGACTACTATTGCTGTGTTGCTGTTGCTGTGCTTCCTTCTCTTCACTGTTGCATTCATTGTTGTTCCAATCCTTGCTGATTACTTACTTGCATCCCCTAGAACTCATTGGTCCTTTCTATTTGATCCAGGTACACTTTTCTATTTCTGATGAAGATGTAGTCACTGAAATGCTGCAATGGAATGAAGTGCCTGTTTAATACATTTGCCATTTTGTATTACTTAATCAGTAGCTTGATTGTAATAGTGTAGTAGCTGAAGAACAAGAATAGAAACAATGTAATAGTAGTAGTATAGTGGTAATGTAGTATAAATCACTTAGCTAATTAGGTAAAATTCCTAAAAAACAAGTCAAATGGCTATCACATGAGTAGATAACAATCATGATCACATAATTAATTCATTTCATTAATCAGTCAAATTAAAATCGGTTAAGAAGAAGAAACCATCGGACAAGGTAGATAATTGGAGCGTGATTGGCTTGATGGCATTGAATGAGTTCGATTAGTGTTAATATTAGTGTTTAATCATATACATGAAGTAATATATAAGAATTAGTTCAAAAGTAATATCTGGGTTAAGTCATATTAGAGTCAATAATTGTATATACATATCCATGAGTTTAATTCATATGGTTAGTCAGTAGCAAAAGTAGTATAGCTATAAGTAACCCATACTCTTTCATCTATATACGGAATTAAATAGCTCACTGATTTAGTTAATAATTGATTCACTGGCTAGTATAGTTTCTTTGTTAAAAATCAAAAACAGAAGTAGTCTTGTAATTCCCTGTTAGCAGATAGCCTTATTTCCAGATTTGTATTACAACTTTTCTCTTTAATTGATCAATAAAAATGACATCTGATTCTTTCTTTGAGTACAAATGTGTTCATTCTTTTACTTTCTCTGTTATTGTTGGTTCTGGGCCTAATTTTATATGAATCCGACTGGGCCAGCAATCAAAGTTCAATAAATACCTGGGCTCTTTTAAGGCCTGGACTGACGTATTATTTGTATAAAGCTACAATTGGAACAAGGCCCCTTTAAATAACAGAAATCACACGGGCCCGGGATCATTATAGTAATAGCATACGATTGAGGAAAAAACAAATATAGAAGAACATAGTTAAATATTAGTATCCTTTAATGAAAATTGGGACGAGCCTCGCCCGAATAACACCGGGGCCCCCATTTAGTAATGATATAAACACAATTAGATCCGGAAAGCTAATAGCCAATTCCATAGCTTCTCCCAAAATATTTAAAAGCCGATAGACATTATTTTAGGGCACGATTTTAATATACCTTCCTATGAACGAGTGTGCACTTGGTGCGACTCAAATCCAAATCTCGGCAAAGCTGAAATACTCCAAAAAGTCATAGGCGTACTGGTTGCGGTATGACTCGAGGCGTGTTTCCGCGATGTCGCAAATTCCTAAAAAATAATACTTAACGCAGAAGAGCATTATGTTGTTAAAATCTATAACTAAGTCAAACAAAAGTCAAGAACGACAGTGGAGCGACCGTGCTAAAACCACGGAATCCGGGAGTGCCTAACACCTTCTCCCGGGTTAACAGAGTTCCTTATCCGGACCTCTGCTTCGCATACATTTTAAGAGTCAAAATTCCTCGGATTCGGGATTAACCGGTGACTTGGGACACCATTGTCATTCCCAAGTGGCGACTCTGATTAATCTCTAATAAAATCCCAAACCGATTGTCCTTAAATTGGAAAAACTCCTTCCCTTACGTTATTTTATCCGTCTCGGGTAATTGAGCGTCGGGGTATACCCTACAAGTGTATTTATACACCTTACGCATGTTGGGGTAGTAAAAGGGGAGGTGTGACAATCCCAAATGGACGGGGATCCAACCCTGAACTTCGGTCTCAGGGTTTAAGAACTCGAGCTCCGTAGAACTGCCGTTTGCGTTTTTGTTTGACTTTATTATGTGATTTGAATAACATGCTATGTGCTTTATCGCTTTTGATATTATGTGAACCGTATATATAAAACTGTGCCGAAAACCCTTCTCTCTTCTCCCCCGGGGATGTGCTTACTGGTTGAGACTCCCCTTCTGTTAAAGTCACCTTAAATTAAGAAAACAGAGGCCGGATAAGTTACAAAGCCGATTGACTCCGCGGGTCACCGGTACGTAGCCCCCTCCTCTATTCGAGTTGTCCGCTCGGGTACACGGTCTAGCAATCTATGAAACCGTAAGATTTTGAACATAGGTCTAGGACGATTATTTGCATCATATTCGACTTAGGGGACTCAACACAGGGGTTGGGTCCGTCTAGGACAGGTGACCCGGTATTGAAAAGACCGAGCATGTTATGTGTTGCATTTTATTGTCCTTGATCGTTATGCGGACCGGCGAAAATCCCGAGATTGGAAAAATTGTTGAAAAAAAAAAAGAGAGAGGAAAATAATAATTTGTAGAAAATAGGTACATGGAAAATTTGAAAAAAAAATAGGTGGAACATTTTTGAAATAATTGGTCAAATAATCTGACCGAACTACGCGGGTTTGATTCTCGCCATTAGGTGGGATACGTAGGCAACCCTTAAACGGGTCCAACCACACTTTTAGAAAAAAAGACCAAAAAGATTTTCTTTTCAAATAATCGAGGTGATTGCTATTTTTGGAAATGGCCGAATGTTCCGAAAGGACGACGGAAGGCTGTTTTTGCAAAAATGGCCACTTCGAAAAATTATTTTCCTTTTCTTTCATTCAAAAATTGAAAACTTGCATTGAAAAAGATTTTTCCTTTTCTAAATAAAATCACCTTAATAAATGTGCAGGACGAGCACGATGATGAATGAACAATTTTCCCTAAATAAAATCCCTTTGGAGCCGAGGTTATGGTGGCAGGACATGGGATCCGATGGTCAAGACCTGGGTCAAAAAGTACTTGAAAGGCCTTACGGGGTTACTCGAAATAGTTCCTCGAGGTGATGTAATTAGAGCGTTGGTCTCGTTTTGGGATTCGGCACACAACGTATTTCATTTCCCAGATTTTGAGCTTACCCCTACTTTGGAGGAGATTGCCTTTTACATTGGGAAGACCGAGGTTCCGCTGAAAGGAAAATACCCGGTATCTCCGAGGATGGTGACAGTACATCGTTTCCTCGACTTCTTTGAAAATCGCCCGGAATGTTCATAATGAAGATCTGGCCAATGGATTTTGTTCTTTAAGCTTCATCTATAACAGGTTTGGACACGTTGGGGGTTTCAACGACCCAACCAACAAATTATGCTGTAAGTCCAACCGGGCGAAATGGGAAGAACACCGGAGGTTCGCATTTTTGGTGGCATTTCTTGGAGTTGTTGTATTCCCGAGGAAAGATGGACATATCAATATAAAAGTCGCCGGGTTAGCTTCCACACTGATAGTACAAGAAAACTGTACTCTGGCCCCGATGATTGTTGCGGATATCTATCGTGCTCTGACTGCGTGCAAAGCAGGAGCTACTTTCTTCGAAGGGTGTAACTTGATCTTGCAAATCTGGCTAATTGAGCATCTGTGCCACCACCCTTCCTTCTCGAGCTATGGTTCGGCCAATCGGACATGTTTGGAAGAGTTCAATGCGAGGACAAAAGAAGTAAAGTTGCCCGAGGGAGTCCAAGGTTGGATTGTGTATCTTCGATCACTAACTGACGGTCAAATTGATTGGACGTATGACTGGTTACCTCTTGACGAGGTGATATACATGCCAACGGAGGGATCGCCGTTTTTGATCATGGGTTTGAAGAGTATACAACCTTATGCTCCATACAGAGCTTTGCGACAGTTAGGGCGGTGTCAGATTATTCCGAGGGATGGAGACCTCAGTGTGCAGGCTGTGGAGATTGGTCCAGACGGGCAATTCCCGGAAGCAAAAATCCGGCAAATCTGGAACGAGTGCCAAAATTTGAAGATTGATACTTGTGTGCCGAATAGAGCAAGAAGGGAGATATCACCTGGATACTCCACCTGGTACCGACGAGGGGTTGAACACGAACGTCTTTCAAAGAGACCTCACTTGCAAGACTTGATAGAGCAATCCGAGGAAAATCTGAAATGGGCATCCAAGGAAAAGGAATATAAGGCAAAAATCAGTCCGTTAGAAGATAAACTGAGAAATCTTCATTTCGAAAGCGGCTTACAAGCAGCATCCGATGAAGGGGAAAAGAAACAACTGAAAAAAGAAAATGATATGTTGAAGGCTCAAATAGCTCAAATGAAAATTGCATCCGAGACCCCAGTTCGTTCAGCCCGCGATGAAAAGTTAATTGAGATTCTCCGGCGGAAAGTAAACGACTATAGCTTCGATTTGGACGTAGCTGAAAAAGAGTTAGTCAAGGCTCGGAAGCAAATGGGCAAAGACGCCGAGGAAAGAGCCAAGTTAGTCCAACAGCTACAAAGCAAGCACGATGTTGAAATAGCTCAGCATAGAAAGAAAATAACCTCAGCCACAGTCAAGAGTAACAAGATTATCAAAGATCTTGAAGAAGAAAGAGAATATTGCTACACGACCATGGCTAGATTAAAATTGGAGCTACAACAGGTGCAAAAGGACAACCAACATGTCTTGGACGCTCGCAATCAGCAAATAAGCCGTCTATTGCAAGAAAAAGGGGTCATCAGAGAAAAGATTGTTCGTATCGCCCAATACATCACTCGAAAGACTCAGCTTTGTGAAGACATGTCTCGGAGGACTTTTGTATCTGCAGTGAAGTTTTTTGTACAACAAGTCATGGCCGACCTGGATAGGCTTCAAAGGGGTTTAGCATATAGGCCCGCGGCAAGGCCGAACGATGCCTCGCGGGCACTAGGTGCATTAATGTACTCTTAGGTCATGCATCGTCTTTTATTTTTATTTTTATTTTTCTTCTTCTTAAACATCGCTTTGTAATCAAGGTTTTGACTTATCAATGAGAAAACAAAGTGTTGTTACCAATTCTTTTACTTTATTTCCTTCATATCCGCTAGGCAAATAAATAGGAGCGTGATTATGAAAACAGCAAGGAAAAAGAGAGAAAAGAAAAAGCAATAAAAGAAGAAAAGAAAAGAAAAAAGCAAGAAAAGAGAAAAAGCAAAAGAGAAAAGAAAAGAAAAGAAGAAAAGAAAGAAAGAAAACAAAAGAGCGGAAAAAAGAAAAAGATGATTGAAGTGAGCAGCGGCCGGGATGATGCATAACGACTCGAGGAAATGTATGTGCTTTTAAAAGTCGTTGCATCTTATTCATGCGCTAACAACTAACAAGTGTTGATGTTTGTGAGTCCAGATTTTCTAGGCAACTGGCATACTGGCTACCCACTCATACAACACCAGATCCAAAAAGATGACAAAGGCTGTATCCCAGGAGATCGAGGCAACCATTGTAGACCCTGCTCACGAAGAAGAGATCGTGGATGTGGCAGGGATGAAAGAAGAAATGTACAAGTTAAGACAGCAGATGGCTGAAATGTACCAGGCTTGGTCGAGAGGTCAACCACTACCAGCCTACCCTGCTAACCCTGCATATGTCCCTCCAGCCAATCCTAACCCCGAGCCACCAACACCGAACTCATCATCCACCTACCCCGATTACCCTCACTACTATGCTTCCACCTCCCAGATACCACCACCTCCAGCCAAGCAAGCACCACCTCCTATACCACAAGTTGCTCCTGTATACGTGGCACCTCCGCCCGCTGTTATCCACAAGTCCTCTAGTGAACCAATGTTTCATATCCAGGATTCTCACTACTACCCTCCGGAGCCTACCTTCAGACAACACGAGTCTCACGCTCCTATGATAGAAGCAAGTGCCGGGCAGGAAGAGATGGCTCGGAAAGTGAAGAGTCTTGAGAATGCTTTCCGCAATATGCAAGGGCTGAGAGGGCAAGTAAGTGTAGCCTACAAAGACCTGTGTTTGTTCCCTGAGGTGCAGCTTCCTGCGGGATTTAAGTTGCCAAAGTTCGACATGTACGACGGACACGGGGATCCGGTAGCTCATCTGAGAGGATACTGTAGCAAGATGAGAGGCGCGGGAGGAAGAGATGAATTGTTGATGGCGTACTTCAGCCAAAGTTTGAGTGGATCAGCCCTGGAATGGTATACCCGACAGGACCATACAAGATGGTTCGTTTGGGATGACTTAGCGCAAGCTTTCGCTAGTCACTTTCAGTACAATTTGGAGATCATACCCGACAGGTTATCCCTTACCAAGCTGGAGAAAAGGCCAGGAGAGAGCTTTAGAGAATACGGTTTTAGATGGAGGGAACAGGCCGCTAGAGTGGATCCGCCAATGAAAGAAGGTGAGATGGTGGACTGTTTTTTGCAAGCTTTGGAGCCGACGTACTACGGCCATCTAGTGTCTGCAATTGGAAAAAGTTTCAACGAAGTTGTGAAAATGGGAAGTTTTGTAGAAGAGGGTTTGAAGACAAACAAGATTATGAGTTTTTCGGCTATCAAAGCCACAAATCAAGCTATACAGAGTGGAAGCGGAGGAATGATGGGAAAGAAGAAGAAAGAAGAAGTGGCAACCGTGGAAAGCAGGTCCTGGAGTCGCAACCCACATTATAACCCACCAAGACCCTATCGCCAACACCCACCAAGCCCGTCAACCCCATATAATCCACCTCCACCATCTTACCCGCCAAATCCCTACAATGCACCAAGCCCATATAACCCACCACCACCACCATACCAACCGACTGTACCACATTACCATCACCCTCAAACCCAAGCTTATCCACCACCACCACCCCACGTGTGGAGAGCTCAAGCTCCACACAATGTGTACCATACCCAAAACACATACTCAACCCCTAAACCTTACCGCAACCAGAATAGACCCAGGCCGGACGCTGATTGGAGAAACAAAGCGAGAAAAACATTCACTCCTCTCGGAGAATCATATACCAGTCTTTTCCACAGGTTGAAAGAATTGGGGATGTTGAGCCCAGTTGCACCAAAAAACCCAAACCCACCCCCAAAGAACCTTAACACTTCTGTCAGATGCGAATATTGTTCAGGAACGGTGGGCCATGATACTGAGAAATGCTGGCAATTAAAGAATGCCATTCAAGATCTTATCGATGAGAGGAGAATTGAAGTGCAGGCCCCAGAAACCCCAAACATTACCCAAAATCCATTGCCGAATCACCACGAAACGAATATGATAGAACTGGTGCAGGGTGATGGCAATCAAAAACCATCTCAGGCCGTCATGATGATAAAGTCGAGTGACAAGTTAGAGAAAGAAATTGTGAAAGAGGAGGTAATTGTTGAGAAACCAAAGCCAATAGTGATGGGAAGTCTAAAAGTGGTGGTGCCAGGAGCAAAGACAATTGTGACTGTGAAGGGTGCAAGTGCAGAGCCAGTGATCATAAAACCAGTAGTGCAAATGCCAGTGGTGAATACAAAGACTGTGCCTTGGAACTATAACAAGGTAACAGTAGTTTACAAGGGAAGAGAGATTTCTGGTGAAATTAATGAAACGCATGGACTCACACGATCCGGAAGGTGTTTTGCTCCAGAGGAGCTGAGAAAGATGAAAGCGGTGAAAGAAAGTCAATTGAAAAAGCCAGTGTCGGAGGAGGAAGCAGAAGAATTTCTTAAGAAAATGAAGTCACAAGAATACTCAGTGGTTGAACAGTTAAGAAAGACCCCGGCCCAGATTTCTTTGTTATCTTTGTTGATACATTCAGAAGAGCACCGGAAGGCTCTTATGAAAATTCTAAATGAGGCTCATGTTCCGGAGAAGATTTCCGTGTGTCACTTGGAGAAGATCACTAGCAAAATTTTCGAGTCTAACAGGATCACCTTTTCTGATAGGGAGCTGCCGGTGGAAGGAACTGAACACAATAAAGCATTGTACCTCACAGTAAAGAGTGAAGAATCAGTCGTGACCAGGGTACTGATTGACAATGGATCGAGTGCCAACATTTGTCCGCTGTCAACTCTAGGGAAGCTGAACATTAGCCCGGACAGAATCCGGAGAAACAGTATCAATGTGAGAGGGTTTGACGGCGGAGGTAAGAACACGTTGGGGGATATTATCTTGGAAGTGACCATCGGTCCCGTTGATTTTACGATGGAGTTCATGGTGCTTGATATTGCCGTATCATATAACCTGCTGTTAGGTCGACCCTGGATTCATGCGGCCAAAGCGGTACCATCTTCTCTACACCAGATGGTCAAGTTTGAATGGGAGCAACAAGAGATTGTTGTACACGGAGAGGAAAATGCTTGTAATGTGGTAGCACCTTTTGACGGTACTGATGGGGATCGGGGTCCTTGGGTCTACCAAGTGACGGATGCTGTAGAAGTGAACAAAGTTGCTGAAGGAGAAAAACTATCAACCCCGATGTTGGCACCAACTGCTATAATGGTGGCCAGAGAAATGCTGAAAAACGGATTTGCACCGGGGAGGGGATTAGGCAAAACACTGCAGGGAGTCACTCAACCGGTTCAGCTTCCGGAGAATAAAGGTACATTCGGCTTAGGGTTCAAACCCACCTTTGCCGATATCCAAAGAGCCTCTAAAGCCAAGAGAAACCGGACCTTTCCCAAACCCATACCAAAATTATCCGACATCTTTATCAGGCCTGGTACAAAACATCAACCATCTGCTGCAGCAAAGTGCATTGAGACCCAACTTAATGAAGAAATGCTTGGTTTTAAGAAATTGTTCCGGGAGGTGAATACGATTGAAGCAGGGGAAGGCACGAGCAACATGGACGTGCAATTTGTGGGGCCCGAGTCACATTGAACAATTGGGAAGCTACTCCTTTCCTTATCCGGAAGGAGTCTTGGTAGTTAGCTCAAAATTTCATCATTGTTTCCCCGAAAGTTGTTATTTTATAATTTCCCCATTCCCCTCATGAAAAAAAAATCAATCACCATGTATCCCGAACATTGTTCGTTTCTTTTATTAATGAAATGCAGTTTTTCCTTTTCTTCACTTTTGCCTTATTTTTCTTTATTTTTCCTTTTGTACAGTTTTGCATGTGTTGATTCCAATGCCATGTCATGCGTGAAGGATTCTAGACCCAGTTCTAACAATCACGCTACTATACAAGAAATCGAGGAAGATAGTGAGATAGAATGTGAGGATGAGGAAGCCCTGGAGGAAATAAGTAAGGACATGAAACAATACGAGGAAAAACCCAAGCCGAATCCTGAGTGATACGGAATCTGTAAACTTGGGGAGCGAAGATGATGTCCGAGAAACAAAGATTAGTGTGCATTTGGAGGCACCCCTCAGGGATGAATTGATAAGGTTGTTACATGAATTTAAGGACATCTTTGCCTGGTCCTATGATGACATGCCCGGGCTTAGCACGGATCTGGTGGTACACAAGTTGCCTATCTACTCGGAATGCCGGCCAGTGAAACAAAAGCTGAGAAAATTCAAAACGGACATTAGCGTGAAGATAAAGGAAGAGGTGAATAAGCAGTTTGAGGCAAAGGTCATAAGAGTTACCAAATACCCCACCTGGTTAGCAAATGTTGTGCCGGTCCCGAAGAAAGACGGCAAAACCAGAGTGTGTGTAGACTATAGAGACCTCAACAAAGCCAGTCCGAAGGATGACTTCCCATTGCCAAACATCCACATATTGATCGACAATTGCGCCAAGCATGAGATCGGTTCATTTGTGGACTGTTATGCAGGTTATCACCAGATCCTGATGGACGAAGAAGATGCTGAGAAAACTGCCTTCATTACACCTTGGGGAACGTATTGTTATAGAGTAATGCCGTTTGGATTGAAGAATGCCGGGGCAACTTACATGAGGGCAATGACCACTATGTTTCATGATATGATGCATAGAGAAATTGAGGTATATGTGGACGATGTCATCATAAAATCCAGAAAACAACCTAATCATGTGAAAGATTTAAGGAAGTTTTTCCAAAGACTCCGGAGGTACAACCTAAAACTCAATCCAGCGAAGTGTGCTTTTGGAGTCCCTTCAGGGAAACTACTGGGGTTTATTGTGAGCCGGCGAGGTATTGAACTGGATCCATCGAAGATCAAGGCTATTCAAAGTCTACCTCCGCCGAAGAACAAAAAGGAGGTCATGAGCTTATTAGGAAGGTTGAATTACATTAGTCGGTTCATTGCTCAATTGACATCAACATGCGAGCCGATCTTCAAGCTGTTGAAGAAAGATGCTGCAGTGAAATGGACCGACGAATGTCAAGAAGCCTTTGACAAGATCAAGGAATATTTGGCCAATCCTCCGGTGTTAGTTCCTCCGGAACCAGGGCGTCCTCTGATTCTATATTTGACGGTGCTAGATAACTCTTTCGGTTGTGTACTGGGTCAACATGACGAGACAGGCAAGAAAGAACAAGCCATCTACTACCTCGGCAAAAAGTTTACATCTTACGAGGTGAAGTATACCCAACTGGAGAGAACTTGTTGTGCATTGATTTGGGTGGCCCAGAAGCTAAAGCATTATTTGTCAGCATACACTACGTACTTGATATCACGATTGGATCCTCTCAAGTATATCTTTCAGAAGCCCATGCCTACGGGAAGACTGGCCAAATGGCAGATTCTGCTCACAGAATTTGACATTGTCTACGTAACTCGTACGACAATGAAGGCACAAGCTATTGCGGACCACTTAGCCGAGAATCCGGTGGATGATGAATATGAGCCATTGAAGACATACTTCCCGGATGAAGAGGCAATGCTTGTTGAGGAGACGGAGCAAGAAGAGAGATCAGGATGGAAAATGTACTTTGACGGAGCCGTCAACAGTAGGGGCATTGGTATCGGAGCGGTACTCATTTCAAGTACGGGTCAACACTATCCCGTTACAGCTCAGCTTCGATTTTTCTGTACCAACAATATGGCCGAATATGAGGCATGCATCTTGGGATTAAGGATGGCGATTGACATGGGTATTCAAGAGATTTTGGTCATGGGTGACTCGGATCTCTTGGTACACCAAATTCGAGGGGAATGGGAGACACGAGATTTGAAATTGATACCATATCGGTATTGTTTGCACGAGTTGTCTCAAAGATTCCAGGCTATAGAATTCAAGCATATCCCGAGAATGCACAATGAGATTGCAGATGCTTTGGCCACATTGTCCTCTATGTTGCATCATCCGGACAAGACATACATAGATCCGCTCCAGATCCAAGTCCGAGATCAGAATGCTTATTGCTTCGTTGTGGAAGAAGAGTCGGATGGAGAGCCGTGGTATCATGATATCAGAGAATACTTGAAAGCTGGCAAATACCCGGAGCAAGCCACTGGAGACCAGAAGAGAGCCATCAGGCGTCTAGCCAATGGATTTTTCTTCAGTGGAGGAGTGGTATACAAAAGGACACCAGATCTGGGCTTATTGAGATGTGTGGACGCACAACAAGCAGATGAAATTATGATTGAAGTACATGCTGGAGTATGCGGACCCCACATGAGCGGATATGTGTTAGCAAAGAAGATCTTGAGAGCTGGGTACTACTGGCTCACGATGGAGCGTGATTGTATCGGGTATGTAAAGAAATGCCATCAATGCCAGGTACATGGGGATCTGATCCACTCCCCGCCTTATGAGTTGCACACAATGTCAGCACCATGGCCCTTTGTTGCTTGGGGCATGGATGTCATCGGCCCAATAGATCCAGCCGCTTCTAATGGGCACAGGTTTATCCTGGTTGCAATTGATTATTTCACCAAATGGGTCGAAGCTAAGACATTCAAGGCAGTGACGAAGAAAGCGGTGGTGGATTTTGTGCACGAGAATATCATATGCCGATTTGGAATCCCCAAAGTGATTATCACAGACAATGGAGCCAATTTAAACAGTCATCTCATGGCGGAGGTCTGTGAAAGGTTTAAGATCACGCACCGTAATTCCACACCTTACAGGCCGAAGGCAAATGGTGCAGTAGAAGCAGCAAACAAGAATATCAAGAAGATTCTCCGAAAAATGGTGGAAGGATCCCGGCAGTGGCATGAAAAGTTACCCTTTGCTCTCATGGGTTACCGCACGATGGTACGTACTTCTATCGGAACCACACCTTATATTCTGGTGTATGGAACAGAGGCCGTTATACCCGCAGAAATAGAAATACCGTCATTGCGAATTATAGCCGAATCCTGAGATAGATGACGATGAATGGGTAAAGGCCCGGTTAGAACAGTTGAATTTGATTGATGAGAAGAGATTGGCCGCGGTCTGCCATGGACAGTTGTATCAGCGGAGAATGGCCAGAGCATATAATAAGAAGGTACGACCTCGAAAGTTTGAAGTCGGACAACTGGTATTGAGGCGTATCTTACCACATTGGGCCGAGGCAAAAGGCAAGTTTGCGCCAAATTGGCAGGGGCCGTTCGTGGTATCACGGGTGTTGTCCAATGGAGCATTATATTTAACAGATGTTGAAGGAAAGTGCGTAGAGACTGCTATCAATTCAGATGCAATCAAAAGATACTATGTATGATTCCTTTTCAATTGTATGTTTTGTATTTTGTTGTGATTTTGGAATTGAAATGACGAAGGCATTTTATTCTCTATCCAAACACTTTATCCATTGTTAACCCCTTTGAGCCTTAATGAATGAATTCTTTCATATCCCTCTCTCGGAATCACTTTAATGCAATAAGTTCTCAATTGCTAGAATGAAAAATGAAATGATGGAAAAATGAAAAAAAAAAATGACAAAAATGAAAAAAATGAGAAAAAGCAAAATGCAAACAAAAGAAAAAGACAAAAAAATCGGGAAAAAGTCAAAATAAATCCATGAATTTATGGCGTAGTCTGAACTACGTCTGACTTGATCCCGAAAGGGTACGTAGGCAGCCTCACTGAGGTTCAGTCACAATAAAGAAAAAATCCAAAATTTCCCCACATATTGAAACTGGGGCAGAAGTTATGTTTTAATAATTCCGAGAGTTGTAAATATGTTTAACCCTCGTTGAAATTTTGAGCCTTTATATCTTTCTTTCTTAACCCGTCCAAAAGCCACGTTACAGTCCAAAGAAAGACCTTCTGATTGATTCTGAAATGACAACAAATACAACGAAGGAGGAGCGAAGTATCGGACAATACCCGTGGAACAGAAAACAAAGTACAAAAAGCAAAAATGGAAAAAATATAAAAATGAGAGAGTCTCACCAGTGGAAACCTTAGCCGGCACTGTGAGACGATTGTGAGGTTGAGAGAAATAAAATGAGAGAGTCTCATCAGTGAAAACCTTAATCGGCACCTGTGAGATGATTGTGAGGTTGAGAGAATAAATGAGAGAGTCTTATTGGTGAAAACCTTTCGAGGCACCGTAAGGCGATTGTGAGGACTATCAAAAAGGGAAAAGGCAACAAAAAAGAGTATCGGTTTGGGTCAAAGGCAATTCAGAGTCAGAATAATGATTGGAACGAACTGGGTCGGAGTTTAAATACATGGCATGGTCGGCAGAATCAGCCAGCAAATACCCAGATAAGTTCTATCATCTCTCCAAAAACACCCTTTACCCTCTTTCATTTTTCTACATTTCATTGTTTACCCTTTTGAGAGCTAACTACCAGCTCCTGATAACGAAAGTTGGAACAACACTGGATCAGAAAAGATAGAAGATTGGGGAAAGGAATAAAGAAGCTTGGCGAACATGGCCAAAGAAAAAGAAAACAAAACAAAAATGGAAAAAATGAGAAAATACAAAAAGAGTCTGCAAGGGACAAGAAGTCGAAAGCCATGCAACATGAGAAAGCAAAAACAAAGGAAGCAATAAGAAGTGGGGACGGCGGATGCCAGTTGCCGGCAGTTTATATCTAATAAATTTTGTTTCATGCAGGAACAAATTGTCACTAATCACTTTAAAGTGAATGTGACCAATGTGGAAAATTTAAAATACCAAAAAGAGAAAGTCCGTCGAATAAGTGGAGAAATTCACAGGCAAAAGACCAGTTGGTAAAAAGAAAATACCAAAAAGAGGAAGGTAACATCTTTTAAAATCCACTCCCCAGTCCTCAGGCTGCGGGAATATTTTCTGCATTCGCATTGCACGTTTACTTTCTGTTAGGCGCCCACCTTCTAATACGGGAATACATTTCTGCATTGCACGTACGTTTAAATTCTGTTAGGCGCCCACCTTCAAATACGGGAATATTTTCTCTGCATTCGCATTGCACGTTTAAATTTCTGTTAGGCGCCCACCTTCAAATACGGGAATATTTTCTACATCCGCATTGCACGTTTAAATTCTGTTAGGCGCCCACCTTCAAATACGGGAATATTTTCCGCATTCGCATTGCACGTTTAAATTCTGTTAGGCGCCCACCTTCAAATACGGGAATATTTTCTGCATTCGCATTGCACGTTTAAATTCTGTTAGGCACCCACCTTCTAATACGGGAATATTTTCTGCATCGCATTGCACGTTTAAATTTCGTTAGGCGCCCACCTTCTAATACGGGAATATTTTTTGCATTTCGCATTGCACGTTTAATTTCTGTTAGGTGCCCACCTTCAAATACGGGAAAAAAAAGAGGTAGTTTGTTGTTTTGTTTTGAGCAGGTTCAGCTCGGGATCAAGAAAAACAAGAAAATCAACAAAAAGAGAGTCAACAAGAGAAAACAAGAAAATCAACAAAAAAGAGAGTCATCAAGAAAACAAGAAAATCAAAAAAAAAACAAAGATTCTGCATCACCGGAAAGGGAAGAAGAGCAAAAGCTAGATTAGGAACAATTGTAATTGTAGGATCATAGCTTAGAATAGCTTCTTCATTTTACATTTTCCCCCCGGTGTAATAAGGAGTAAGTCGGCAGGTCTCAACAGTGTCAATGCAACAGTGAGTCTGGTAGTTTTTAAAACTGCCAGACCTTCCCGAACTACACTGACCCGATTCCTGTTTAGCCCAGGATATGTAGGCAACCTCTAAAGCAGGGTGCGGTCAAAAGGTTTTCAAAAATGCTTTCACGGAATATGCCGATGTGCAAAAATCTCTCATTATCGCTCACTTGTCTTTGCACTGAAACTCTTCGTGTTCCCGAGCAAAGAGGGGCAGCTGTGAGCACGTGATTTTTGCACTAAGCCTTTAAATTCCAAAATTAAAATAAATATGTTTTTGAGTGCAATTACTTATTTTGCTTGAAATTAGTTATATTTTTGTGTATTTGAATAAGTAAGAAATTAGAAAAATCAAAAAAAATAGTAGTAATTAATTTGTTAGTTTAGTTAATTAGAAAATTAGTAAAAATAGCTTAAGTAGTAGAAATTAGGAAAAAAATAACAGAAAATTACCAAAAAATACTAGGAAATTAGAGTAGGTAGTAAATTAGGATTTATAATTTTTCATAAAAGAAAAGAAAAAAAAGTATATAAAAAGAAAATACATAAAAATTGATTAAAATCGAAAAATACAAAAAATGGGTTGTGTAATAAATCTGGGCCAAATGTGAGTCCAAATGGACAGCCCAGTCCCTAGGCCCAAAGGAAACCCGGTCCAGGCTTTGAATTGACTTGATCCCAGCCGTCCAATCTCATTGATCTAACGGCTGGGATATTTAATTAAATTGGAGTCTTAATTAATTGCTGAGACTTGATCTGGGCCGTCCATGTGACTTAATCTAACGGCCAAAGACCTTAGCCTCTTTAACAATCGAACGGTGTCGTTTAGGTAACGCTCGTCTGGGGCCGTTGATCTCCCTTCAACGAACGGTCAAGATTATCTCGTATATGTGGCCTATAAATAGGCCTTGTCTGAGACGGCCGCTCATTTTACACGATTCAAAACCCTAAAGTCGGCCGCCTCTCTTCTCCCTGTCTTCATCTCCTTCTTCAAACCTCAGAAACCCTAGGCGGCCATGGCGGCCACCACCTTCCACGGTGGTCGCCGGCCCTTCTAATCTCTCCCATCTTCTTCTCCTTCTTCTTCATGCCATAGCACACCCAAAAAACCCAGAAAACCCCCTGTTCTTCGAAGTCCCGGTCACCGGAATCTTCGCCGGTGACCACCAAAGTATGAGAACCCACACGAAACCAATGCCATTCTCTTCTTCTCCATGAGATCTACCCACCCATACCACTGGTTCCCCTCGAATGTCCCTCAAACTTCTCGAATATCCCGAAGAAGGTCGTCGGAACCCTAACTCCGGCGACCCCAAATCCAACACCCAATCAAGACCTCACCTTTACCACCCCCTGAACACCCTCTTGCAACTCAAATCTCAAAAAGGCTTCGCCTTTAAGCCTTGAAAGAAGAAACAGAAAAGATTGAAAAAAAAAAAGATCTGGAATTGAATAAAGAAGAAAAGAAAACAAGAAGAAAGGTCTGAGAGGGTCTGAGGTTAAAGAAAAGAAAAGAAAAAGGGAATAGGAAGCTCGGGGGACAGGCCCCGCAAGCTAAGTCCCTGACCCTTCTATGCTTTTTCTTTGCTTGATTTTTGTTGTTTGTTTGTTATTTCTGTGTGTTTAGCATGCTTTTGATCAATTAGTCGCATGAACTAGGATTTTTATTAGTCTTTGAAGAGTTTTAGTTTATTTGTTTGTTTTTCTGATTAAAAGACATGTTCTTCTTTATCTTGTTAATCTTTGTATGTTATTTCTTGTGTTATTAGACTGCATGTTTCTTGCTTAGACATAGATTTTATCTGGGTCCTTTCTTTGTTTTTTCTGTTTCATGCTTTCTTTGTTCATGTTCTCTGACTTCGTATGTTTTTGACTTGTTTAGTTTTAGGGTTCTATAATCATCTTATTCACATCCTTTGTTATTACTTTGTTCTAACTGTTTTAGGTTTAGTTTAACACTAATGATGGCTTTCATCTTATTCATCTGCATATGCATATTTTCCTGTTTGTTTATTTTCATGTTCTGTTTCTTCCATGTTTAGTCAGGTTTAGTCTAATACATGTTTAGGGTTATTAAGTGTTTGGTTTGTCTTTCGAGTTCAAAATTAGATCTTGATATTCATGTTCTCTCTTCTATTCTGTTAGGGTTTTTATCTTGTTAGTTTTCAATAGCTCTTCTGTCAACTTACATGTTTGGATCCTGATACTATGTTCAATGGTTTGTCTTTCATTGTCACTCATGATTACTTTTGTTGGTTTGCAACATCTCAATTGTTTCTGTATCTTCACATGTCTAGTCTTAGTAAAGCTTGGCAATCTTTATTCATCCCTTATCCTGTCTTTAATCTGGGGGTTCACTTCTTTGCTCACATGCTGGTGGTCTTATTTGTAGTGCAAGTCTAGTACTTTTGTCATACCATCTCTCATATGTCTTATTTGATGAATGAGTATGCCAATTTGGGGTCTGTTTCTCTTCATGTTACCCTCATATGATAGACTTAGGTTTCTCTTCTCACTGATTCTCCATGTTTTCCTGCTTTACATGCTTCATCTACTGCTGACTGTTTGTGATAGTTTAGTTCTGTGCATGTCTATGATCATTAATCTTAAGGATTTTGGGAATTTTTCAATTGTCATTTGACCTGAACTAGTGGTAACTTAGGCTAGATTGACATAAGTTTGACACTTTGTTACATGAATTGGATGAAATTAATTGATTAACCAGAATTCAACCATATCAAATTTCCCTTTCTGAGTTCTGGATAATTGATGCATGTGTTTGATTTATGTGGCTCTGTGTACAAAAATATGTTGGAATAACTAAGTTTTCAGTAGTTCTTGTTGGTATGATTAGATGATTAACATTCACTAACCTTAGGAGAATTGGTTATAGCTGTTAGTGCTAGGCTTCATAAAAGTGGTTAGTTTTGAAATAGAACTAAAACTGAAAATGATCATAAATAGGCTACAAGTTTAATAATTGGCCTAAGAATGGTCAACCTTGCAAAGGGTTGACCAATTCCGTGAGCCCTAACACACAGCTCACTGTTTAACAGTGGCTGGTTGTGCAAAGGGCTATGTCTGCAAATGCAGACTAGCCCAGGCTCTATATTGAGCCCCGAACAGCAAAGTGGCCAAACCTGTAAAGGTTTTGGGCCTAGCTGTTCAGTATATGGCTTTAATAGCCCAAGCTAAGTCTCAACTTGAGACCTGGCTAACTTTTAAATAGGTTAAGCATAATAACAAAGCAGGCTATGCCTGCAATTAGCTTTAATTAAGAATGAATTGGTCTTAATTGACTGGAATTAGTTGAAAGTGGCTAAAATTGAAATAGCTCTTAGAAATAAAACTGGCCAGCCCTTAAATACTAATGCTAGGGCTGGCTATTAGTTAAATAAGTCCAAAGAAGCTGAAAATTAACCTAGGCAGGTCTAGTAAATCAGCAGTGGCATTCAGGGCATAATTGGAAACCAATAGGTAAAATGGTGAATAGTGTGAAACATAAGAGGGTAGGGGAGTCATTTGTACCCCTGATTTCTGCAATTTTGCAGAGATTTAAGGGTATAATGGTCTCCTTAAAATGGGAAATCTGTAAAAATCTCCATCCCTTAGGGCTATACTAGTAAAAACCCCTTAAAAGGAATCTTTGGAACCTTCCAGCACATGTTGGAAGGATTTCTGGTAACAGAATTGGGGGGTTAAGTGTACATTTCACAAATTTTAGAGGGGGAAAGTTGGGATTAATCCCATAACTTTCTCCCCAAGTATTCAGCCCTAAAAGTTAACTATAAATACACCTTAAAAGAGCTGAAAAAAAAGGAGGGGGATTCCACTGTAGAACAATCTGAGAAAATACATTTGAGTTCCAACATTGAACAATCTGAAATTCATACTTGGGCTAATTGTTGAGAAGAAATACTAGGAAAACATAGCAATTTAGTAGTCATCAGTTCTGGAAATTCCGAGTGTGAGAGCTTTTTGGTTTTAATCTATTCTTGCTGGGTTTCTTAGCTCGTTGTTGCTGGGTTTTTCGACTACTATTGCTGTGTTGCTGTTGCTGTGCTTCCTTCTCTTCACTGTTGCATTCATTGTTGTTCCAATCCTTGCTGATTACTTACCTGCATCCCCTAGAACTCATTGGTCCTTTCTATTTGATCCAGGTACACTTTTCTATTTCTGATGAAGATGTAGTCACTGAAATGCTGCAATGGAATGAAGTGCCTGTTTAATACATTTGCCATTTTGTATTACTTAATCAGTAGCTTGATTGTAATAGTGTAGTAGCTGAAGAACAAGAATAGAAACAATGTAATAGTAGTAGTATAGTGGTAATGTAGTATAAATCACTTAGCTAATTAGGTAAAATTCCTAAAAAACAAGTCAAATGGCTATCACATGAGTAGATAACAATCATGATCACATAATTAATTCATTTCATTAATCAGTCAAATTAAAATCGGTTAAGAAGAAGAAACCATCGGACAAGGTAGATAATTGGAGCGTGATTGGCTTGATGGCATTGAATGAGTTCGATTAGTGTTAATATTAGTGTTTAATCATATACATGAAGTAATATATAAGAATTAGTTCAAAAGTAATATCTGGGTTAAGTCATATTAGAGTCAATAATTGTATATACATATCCATGAGTTTAATTCATATGGTTAGTCAGTAGCAAAAGTAGTATAGCTATAAGTAACCCATACTCTTTCATCTATATACGGAATTAAATAGCTCACTGATTTAGTTAATAATTGATTCACTGGCTAGTATAGTTTCTTTGTTAAAAATCAAAAACAGAAGTAGTCTTGTAATTCCCTGTTAGCAGATAGCCTTATTTCCAGATTTGTATTACAACTTTTCTCTTTAATTGATCAATAAAAATGACATCTGATTCTTTCTTTGAGTACAAATGTGTTCATTCTTTTACTTTCTCTGTTATTGTTGGTTCTGGGCCTAATTTTATATGAATCCGACTGGGCCAGCAATCAAAGTTCAATAAATACCTGGGCTCTTTTAAGGCCTGGACTGACGTATTATTTGTATAAAGCTACAATTGGAACAAGGCCCCTTTAAATAACAGAAATCACACGGGCCCGGGATCATTATAGTAATAGCATACGATTGAGGAAAAAACAAATATAGAAGAACATAGTTAAATATTAGTATCCTTTAATGAAAATTGGGACGAGCCTCGCCCGAATAACACCGGGGCCCCCATTTAGTAATGATATAAACACAATTAGATCCGGAAAGCTAATAGCCAATTCCATAGCTTCTCCCAAAATATTTAAAAGCCGATAGACATTATTTTAGGGCACGATTTTAATATACCTTCCTATGAATGAGTGTGCACTTGGTGCGACTCAAATCCAAATCTCGGCAAAGCCGAAATATTCCAAAAGTCATAGGCGTACTGGTTGCGGTATGACTCGAGGTATGTTTTCGCGATACCGCAAATTCCTAAAAATGATATTTAACGTAAAAAGCACATTGTGTTGTTTAAAACTATAATTAAGTCAAACAAGAGTCGAAAACGACAGTGGAGCGACCGTGCTAAAACCACGGAATCCGGGAGTGCCTAACACCTTCTCCCGGGTTAACAGAGTTCCTTATCCGGACCTCTGCTTCGCATACATTTTAAGAGTCAAAATTCCTCGGATTCGGGATTAACCGGTGACTTGGGACACCATTGTCATTCCCAAGTGGCGACTCTGATTAATCTCTAATAAATCCCGAACCGATTGTCCTTAAATTGGAAAAACTCCTTCCCTTACGTTATTTTATCCGTCTCGGGTAATTGAGCGTCGGGGTATACCCTACAAGTGTATTTATACACCTTACGCATGTTGGGGTAGTAAAAAGGGAGGTGTGACACAACATATAAATGGCTAAGGCCAGTAATCAACTCAAGGAATAGCAAACAATTGTACGGCATCACCCAAATAAAATATAATGGAAAAACAAGTAATATCAAGTCAAGGAATAGCAAACAATTGCACGACATCACCCTTCGTGCTTTTACTCTCATCCTCACCAAATAAACAAATAAAGTACACGGCATCACCCTTCGTGCTTTTACTCTCATCCTCACATCCATAGTACGGCATGATCCTTCGTACATGGTTCAATAACAGGGCACGGCATGATCCTTCGTGCATAATCAATAAATAAAACATGGCACGGCATTAACCTTCGTGCATAAATAAATAAACATGGCACGGCATCACCCTTCGTGCATTATCACTCTTCCTCACCCAAATAACAATCACAGTTAAGGGCAGAGAAAGAAACAACAATTCATAAATCGTCCCATCAAGGGCAATCAATAATTATCTTCGCAACAAGTCCCAACAAGGGAGAACAATAACGATTCACCTGTAATATATCTCAAAATATCATTTTCCAATGACTCACGGTCATACTAGACGCCAGTGTATGGATGCTCGTCACCACAGCCCATACACCGCACTCGATCACATAACACATAACACATAATCCTATTCCCTCGAGCTAGGATAGAACAAACACTTACCTCGAATGCTTATGAACAATCCAATCCGTGGAAATGTCTTTTCTTTCAATTTGGCTCCAACCCAACCGTATCTATACACAATTGATTTAATATCATCAATTCTACTCAACAAACTAATTCTTAATACCAAACAACACTTTTACAACATTCTGCCATGAATAGTAAATTTCAACCCCGGGCCCACATGGTCGGAATTCGGGGTTAGGACCAAAATCCGGTTACCCATCCCCCACGAGTTCATGTATATAATTTGTTTCAAAATCGGACCTCAATTCGAGGTCCAATTCCCCAATTTATGAAAAACTCTATTTTCTAACAAAAACAAGAATTTTACCATGAAAATCATTGATTTCTTATGAAAAACATGTTTAATGATGTTAGGAATTGAAAGAATTAAGTAAAAAGTGACTTACAATCGTTTTGATGAAGAAGAAATTCTTGAAGAGTCGCAAATGGGTGTTTTGGTTTTGTGAAAAATGAAGAAATGACTGAAATTCGTGTTTTTCAGGTCTCTGTGTTCGCATTTGCGAACATGGGTTCGCAATTGCGAACCCCGACCAATTTCCGGAGTTTGAAAAATAAGCTAAGGGTGGGAAGTTCGCATTTGCGAACATTTGTTCGCATTTGCGAACATCTCGCATTTGCGAACTAATGTTCGCATTTGCGAACACATGTTGTATAAGGCAGTGTTCGCATTTGCGAACAATGGTTCGCATTTGCGAACCAAGGCAGTATGGGGAATGTTCGCATTTGCGAACATTCGTTCGCATTTGCGAACCAAGGCAGCACTGGGGACCTTCGCAAATGCGAACAATTGTTCGCATTTGCGAACAAGGCCGGCTTCGCATTTGCGATCAAGGTTCGCATTTGCGAGCCTTGCCTTACACTGTCCCCTTCGCAATTGCGAGAAATTCTTCGCAATTGCGAAGCCAACAACTGGGTGAAAAAAAACAGCAGTTCAAAATTCAGAATTTCATCCAACGGCCTATCAAATCTTTACCCGAGCCCTCCGGGCTCCAAACCAAACATGTACACAACCTCAAAAACACATTATGGACTTGTTCGTGCGATCATATCGCCAATATCACTTCATTTTAATCAAATCGAGCCTCAAACTCATGATTTTCATACTTTTGATTTTTCAAAACTTCTTAACTTGGAACTCAAGGTCCAAAACATCTCAAACGACATCCAAATGTCACCAAACTTTACGGAAATCACATATATAATATTTAAGACTTGTACCGGGCGTCGGAACCAAAATACGAGCCCGATACCAAGGTCTATTAATTTATTTCCTTTAATAATTGCATCAAAAACAATTTCACATAAAAATTCATAACTTGGGCTCTAGGCCTCAGAATTCGACTCCGGACGCATGTCCAAGTCCCATATTTTCTTACGGACCTCTCGGGACCATTCAATCTCGGGTCCGGATCCGTTTACCAAAAATGTTGACCGAAGTCAACCATATCAATATTAATATCATTTTTATCCAAATTTCTCATAGAATTCATATTTTCTATCACAAAATCTTTCCGGCTACATGCTCGGATCGTGCACGTCAATCGAGGCAACATAGAATGAGGTTTTCAAGGCCTCAGAAGCTCGAAATTATTAATAAAAGAATGGCTATCTATGCATTTGCCCCTACTAATTGCTAACAATTAAAATAGCACGGCTAGCCAGTTTTTGGACTGATCATTCAAAAATAGCCACCATTTGTAAAATTATTAAAAAATAGCCACTATTTTGCTGCAATAGGGACCGATCCGACATAATATACTTGAGATCGGTGCACTTGTATATGAACTTCCAGTATATTATGTTGGAACTCCAACACGCGAAAAGTTCCAGCATAATAAACTGGATTTTGGAGCACCTGTATATGTCATCATATTATATTGGACCGGTATATTATAGAAAAAAAATTCATAAACCACTATTGTTTAGTGACTATTAGGTAGTTGTAGATGCTATTTACTATATTACTTCCTATAACTATGTTTTTAGATTTTTAGAGTGTATTCGATGCATTTAAGCTACTGTATTCATGAATACAATAATATTTCTCGACGTGAAACACAGATTACAGCTAGGCAGATTATTGTATTCGACTGTATTTGACTGTATCCGCGACGTGAAATAGGGGATTACAACTAAACATATTATTGTATTTGAATGTAATCACAATATATATTTGTGAGCAGTAACATAAATAGTGCAATTCGTGGTCTATTCAACTATTTTTAAACGGGAAGTGAATCAATTAACATAATAGACTCTTAATATAACACAAACTCAATTATGACATGCAAAATTTATATTTGAATACATATATACATCTGAATACATAAATTATATTGATTAAAAAATATATATGAATACATTCACGGAGTATAACAAAACAGTGAATACAATATATATATGGAATACATCGGGATACATTAAAATGCAATGAAAAAAAAGGTAACAGACTCTTCAAGTTGCTCAGTCTCGAACTCCGTCGTCTTTGTTCAAGAACAACCTTAATATCATCTCATCATGAGGGCCGCGATTGTGACTCGAAACTCTCAAAATTTAACGCAAAAATGAAAGAAATTCCTTATATTGCGATAGGAGATTGTCTTCTTTTGTTTGATAATTACGAATTTGGTAGATGAAGAAAAATAACAGTGGAGGTGGTGAGAGGCAAAAGTTGTAGTGGCCTTGTCTAGATTTCACTGTAAAGGAACGACCATCAGAATGTGTTGGATCTTTCTCTCTAGGACTTGATTTCGACATTGATTTAGAGCCCCAGCTGACTGACAATGAAAATTTCGCGAGACAATGGAGATAAATCAATAAAGAATAGTAGTTGTATTCATGGAGAAAGACTGCCGTTGAGAGAGAGAGGGGGTGAAGAAAAATATGAAAGAATGAGAGAGAAAAATCATACAAAGAGTATTTTATGGCTTAAGGATAGGAGGTAACCATAAAAAGATATTTGTATATAAAAATCCAAAAAGTAGCTATGGAATATAATTTTTTAAAAGGGTATTTATTTAAAATAAATAATGTATTAATCTTTGATATAGGAGGTAAAGATTCCTAATTTCCTATATTATACTGGAACTCCATTGTAATATGTTGGAGTTTTCAGTATACTTATATTGGATCTCCATTATAATATACTGGAGTTCCAATATACTTAATACTGGAACTCCAATATATTATGCTAAAAAAATTTCAGAACAAAATATTTATTGGTTAATCTTTAAATAGCATCGCCAGAATGGCTAACTATACACTTGCCCCTACTAATTGCTAGCAAAAATGGACTACCAGCCCGGCCCAACAAGATCTTTTTGATATGGATCAGGTAATTGGACTTCCTTGTTTGGACCATTTGATAAGTCCACACTTCAAAATTAAGTGAACGGTTAGATCTACGTGACGACGTTCGCACGAAAATTTGGGAACACCTGATTCTGTAGACTTGTCACTCACTCTGTGAGGGTTTAGGTAAAGCAAAAATGCAAAGGGTTTTGAAGGCTCGCCAGCTCGTTAGGGTTTTGAGAAACTCGTCGTCTCCGATTGTGCGCAACTCAGTGTCACGAATTCAATGTCATTGTACCTATGAAGCTGAATCATGTCTCAACTCTTCTTTACGGCGTGGTTACTTTACCTCTGGTAATTATTCATTTTTGATTTGAGTAAGAGGATGTTTTCTTCTGGATGTTACTAGGTCAAAATTTGTGAAATGTGCAATTTGATCTATACAAAGTATGATTGCTATTTGAAGATTTTCTAACTAATAAATTTTCAACTTAGACAAGTCTATACCTGAATGCTATAGTAAAATTGCTGTTGTTTTCCGGCTAAAGGACAGATTTGATTTACCGGTATCCTAAGATAGGTATAATATGGATAACCAGGTACTACAATTAATGGAAATTATATGCAAACAGAATGCAATATTTGGAGAAATGTATGTCAATGTGAGAAATGCTCTAGGATGCTCAAGGCATCATTTTCTACAGAAGCAGGCGCAGTTGAAAGTATTAGTGCGACAGGTGATAGTTTGTTTTCGCGTATGGTTTTGAGTGGTTTTGATTTTTATGTTTATATTTATTTCTGAATCGTAGTTTTAAAGCAGAATCTGTGAAGGAATTGTATGATAAGATGCTGAAATCTGTCGTGGAACAAAGATCTGCTCCGCCAAATGCCTGGTTGTGGTCCCTAATACAAAGTTGTGTGAACCATGAAGATGTTAATCTTTTACACGACATTTTGCAGAGACTTCGGATATTTGTTAGTCTCTTTTATCTCGTTGAATTAATAGGAGGTCCTTGTTCATTTGCTCGTCTAATGGTAGGTAGCACGTGGTGTATGTTTGAGTGCAGAGACTTTCAAATCTCCGTATCCATGAAAACTTCAACAGTGCCCTCTGCCAGGACATTACAAAGGCTTGTGTACGTGTTGGTGCCATTGACTTGGGTAAATTTCTGAGTTCTCTTTGCTATTCTTCAGTATTTAAGCTTAGTTGCTTGTTCCCATCATTTGTAGTGCAAACTTGTTAGTATCAATAAGGAAGCTATAAAACTGAAAGCAGAAGTGCATCTCATCACGTTACTTTGACTCTGTACACTTGTTCATCCAAGCTAAGTAAAATTAATTTTTGTAAAAATTCTAGTTAAAATCTCCATTATTCTCCTGAGTGAAAACTCCCAAGTAGGAATATACTTGAAATAGTTGAGTTCTTAAGAAATTTTTGTGGTTACAAACTTTTAAAAGGGAAAGACTGACCATCTTAGGATTGGGATTCTTGCTGGGATGACACGCTGGATGTGCTTTTGCTCGTCTTTATGGATTTTCTAATGTTTATTTAAAGCTTTCGAAAAGACGAATAACTTGAGTAGGTCAATAAATGAGATGAAAGAAAAATTGCAAATATTATATGCAATTGATTTCTTTCAGTGGTATCTGAATGGATTGATGGATTGTTAAGCTGAATCTTCAAGTATTTCTGCTTACTAAAAGCTTGTTGAGAATGTTAAAGCTTCACCTTGTATACAGGTAAGAAGGTGTTGTGGAAACATAATGTGTACGGATTGACTCCTAATATTGGATCTGCTCACCATTTACTGGTAATTTGGAGTTCTACTTTGGCTTCATGATGTATGATATGTGTGTGATTACTAAGCCATGTAAAACTTGGTGTTGTATGACTGCAGTTGTTTGCTAAGCAGCATAATGATGTTAAACTCTTGGTAGAAATTATGAGACTGGTGAAGAAGAATGATTTGAACCTGCAGCCTGGAACTGCAGAAATTGTCTTCAGGTACAGATCCAGTATTAACTGTTACCCAATATCTCTTCCCTCTTTGATTTTTATTTTTATTCTCTCTTGTCTTTACCAGCCTGACATTTCTATATTTCTGTAATATTAGGATCGTAATATCATTGAAATTGTCAACGTTCATTTCTTTTACTGACAATAGACATAATTAATCGTGCTTTGAGCACTGTTACTGGGAAGTAGGAACCTTTAGGAAGAATAGGGGATTTTCTACTGCTTTGGAAAAGAAGATTGATAACTATTTGAGTTTGTGAGCTTTTGAAGCTTGCTTTCTCAATTCTAATAGTCTATTTGTTAAACTTAACTGTTCTGTGACTTTTATAGTTTTATACATTTATACTTTTATCTTGAGGTCAAGACCAATTTCGAGAATTGCACATTACATTGCATTGTGTTCGAGCTGGATTGCACCCATTGCCACTTCATGGAGCGATAAAGACAAAAGGACCTGCTCTACTTCAATAAAAAACATAAGAAACACAATTTGCAAATAAAAAAAATCATGAGAACACAATTGAGTAGTAATGTGCTTTTTGAGATCAAGTTGGGTAGTCCTTACTTAATTTTTGGATACTTCAGACTAGGGCCCTAACTTACATCCTAGAGATTTGTGCCAATAGGATGATAGACTTACAAATTGCCGTGGAGCATGAGATATTAGTAGATTTGGTCTTATACGAGGACCATGTGGTAACCGGCTTGTGGTATGCCAGGGGATGTATCACATTGGATATTTTTTAATAGCTAAATTAAAGTAATGCTTTGCAAAGAAGATTGCATTTCGTATTGGGATACTAAGTAGTGTTCTTAAGTGATTTTATTTTGGTCTTCAGTGATGAAAGATGAACCCTATACATACAGGCATGCATATGCTTTCCTCTGCTAGTTTTGATCAATAGCAGCATGTACGTTCGGCAATTAAACAGTAATTTCCTTTTAAATGACGTCGTGATATAGTTTAATTTTCTGCTGATTTTTTTTTTTTTGATTTTTTAATTTTCTTCGGAAATTTTGTAGATATTTTTCAGTTCTTGTATAAATTTGATCATCTTATAGTCATGTAGATACTGTACTTATTTTGAAGAGGCATGTATGCAAATTGCCACTTAGCTATGCTAGTTTTAACATAATAATATGTATCTTAATGCAAGTAACATCAATTTTCCTTATTATTTATTGTTATATCTTGTCGGAACTACAATCTGTTGCTCCCTTATACTCTTCATTCTTTCTAAAAAGATCTTTTAACTTGTTGGATTGATTTACTGCAGCATTTGCTCCCAGACGGATAACTGGGACTTGATGTGTAAGTATGGTAAAAGGTTTGTCAAAGCAGGAGTGAAGCTACGAAAGACTTCCTTGGAGATTTGGATGGAATTTGCCTCAAAAATAGGTACTTACTCTCCTTTTCTCCTATAAACTTTAAAAGATTTAGAACTTTATATCACAATCCTCTCTTTTTATGCATGAGTGCGGTGGTGGGTGATGTTAAGTTTTAAAATTGCAACAAGTAATAGGGGTTTTTTTGAGTGGCTTCAGTTATGGGATTATAGTTTCCTAATGAACACTAAAGCTTACTGCTGTGGCTTTGACACTGCTGTTACTGCATCTTTGCTTCTCCGAAGGAGACGTGGATGCTTTGTGGAAAATTGAGAAGATACGGTCAGAATCCATGAAGGAACACACTCTTGCAAGTGGACTTTCATGTGCTAAGGTAATTCAGTTTCTTAGTTTTGATTTATTTTACATTTCCTTTACCTGCCTCTCTTCCTTGTTTCAGCACAGAAATGAATGACCTAAAAGGGGATCACAATTTGTATCATATATCCAATTGGAGGAGTGTTCAAAAAAAATGCTTGACGCCTTGATAGAGTAGACTTGTTGACACATCTTTTGGCGCTGTCTTGCATTTAACACCACTGTCACTTACCTATCAAAAGAACGTGCTTGGATTGCTCAGCATAGTTACACCTCCTCTTTCCCATCAGCTTATATTCAACTGAAATAGGCAGCCATAGCTATGTAACGACCCTTACTGACATAAGGGCAAGCTATCAAGTTCAACGCATGGTTGATATAGTGCTAGGCAAGTCTTTCCCCACAGAGACCCAGTAGTTTTTGACAGTCTTAGAGCAGTCTGGAAGATAATGGTAAAATGCAGCATCATTGTTATAAAAGCTGATGGGGGAACTCCTTTAACATTGGTTGTAAAATCGACTAGCTGATTGGTTTCTATTTATTGAAGATTATGAAACTAAAATCTCCTCAGCTTTCTAGTTGCTTACAAGTTGCAAGCGCACCTACTATTTAACATCTTCTTCATTCGGCAAATGTATATCCAAGCACTGAAGAGGGACAGATGTGCTCTCACAATTGTTTCCGTGTTTGTCGATATTAACAAATTTTGATTTCGTTTGTAGGCTTTCCTAATTGATCACAAACCTGGAGATGCTGCGGCCATCATTCAATTACTCAATCAGGTGCCTGCCAGTTTTTGCTTGTTTTAAAGTTTTGGAGTCTTTATTTTATTGTTCTATGGAGAGGGTGACATCAAGCATGGCATAGCTTGTGCAGTGGTTAGGATATTAGGTTGGAACCGGAGCTTTGCAAATAGTCCTAACAAGCATGGCATAAGATATTAGGTTGACATCAATGGATGTGCTCAAAAAATTGTTCATCATATTGATTAATGGATTATGTGCGCTATTGACTTCAGCAATTTGATAAAACTGAAAATTTATTGTAACCCCACTATAATAATGTATACCCCCCCCCTATTGATGTGTTTAAGTTGTGGTACTCTGGGGTCGTGAGGGGTAAGAATGGAGTGGGCATCCTGGTGGATAAGGACCTTAAGGAGTCCGTGGTGGAGGTTAGGCGAGCGAACGATAGGTTGATGTCTATTAAGTTGGTTATTGGGGGTTGCGTCCTCAACGTCATCAGCGCCTACGCACCGCATGCGGGCTTAGATGAGGAGGTCAAGAGGCGTTTTTGGGATGACTTGGATGAGTTGGTGTGTAGTATCCCCCAATCTGAGAAGTTGGTCATTGGAGGGGACTTTAATGGCCATATTGGGGCGGATGCTAGTGGTTATGGTGAGGTGCACGGTGGCTTTGGCCTTGGGGTTAGGAACGGAGGAGGCTCTGCGCTGTTGGAGTTCGCTAGGGCTTCCGAGCTTCTGATTGCTAACTCGACATTTCGGAAGAGGGAGGAGCATTTGGTCACCTTCAAAAGTTCGACGGCGAGGACTCAGATCGATTACCTCCTTCTCAGAAGAAGCGATAGAGGTCTGTGCAGGGACTGCAAGGTTATTCCGGGAGAATCTCTTTCAACCCTTCATAGACTCCTAGTGATGGATGTCGGAATCTGGGTGAAGAAGAAGCAGAGGGGTGCTCGAGGCCAACCGCGAATTAGATGGGGTGCTCTGACTAAAGAGAAAGCCCAGGAGCTGGAGAGGAGGTTAGTTGATGATGGAGCTTGGAGAAGTTCTGGGGTAGCAGACGCAATGTGGTCAGAGACGGCGAATCTGGTTAGGGAGGCAGCGCGGGATGTGCTTGGGGTAACCAAAGGCTATCTAGGCAGACATCAGGGCGACTGGTGGTGGAACGACGTAGTGCGAGGAAAAGTAGAGGTGAAGAAAGGTGCTTTTGCGTAGTTGGCAGGGAGCACAAGCGAGAAAGAAAGGCGGGTGAACAAAGAGAGCTATAAGGTGGCAAGGAAGGAAGCGAAATTGGCGGTCATGGAGACTAAAAACGCGGCTTTTGGCCGCATGCCAAAGTGAGGGAAAGGAAGGCGCGGGACCTAGACCAGGTCAGGTGCGTCAAGGATGAGGATGGTAGAGTTCTGATGGGGGAGTCTCAAATCAAACAGAGGTGGCAGGCGTACTTCCGAGACCTTCTAAACGAGGAGGGGGACCAAAACATAGAACTAGGGGAGCTGGGGCATTCAGAGCGTCATAGAGACTTAGGGTACCGCAGGCGCATTAGGGTGGAAGAGGTCGTGGGGGCTTTGCGTAGGATGAGTAGAGGTCGAGCGACCGGGCCAGACGAAATCCCGGTGGAGTTCTGGAAATGCATGGGTAGGTCAGGAGTGGAGTGGCTCTCTAGGTTGTTCAATGCGATCTACAGGACTAAAAGGATGGCGGAGGAGTGGAGGTGGAGTACGGTGGTGCCCTTGTACAAAAACAAAGGGGATATCCAGTGTTGCAACAACTATAGGGGTATCAAATTAATAAGCTTACCAGACTTTGTCCTTCTAGGACTTATTCTAATAGGAGCATTTGCAGTGAGATATAGTTACTTTCTTTGGGGCGGCAAAAGCGTTTGGCATGCATTGCAATATATTGCAAATGAATTATCCTTTTATGAACTTCAAGTTTATGGTGTTTATCGACTTGGAGAAGGCGTATGACAAGGTCCCTAGGGAGGTATTATGGAGGTGCCCGGAGGCTAAGAGCGTGCCAGAAGCCTACATCAAAGTAATCAAGGACATGTACGATGGAGCTAAGTCTAGGGTCAGGACAGTGGGTGGTGACTCAGACCATTTCCCGGTGGTTATGGGGCTCCATCAAGGATCTGCGCTTAGCCCCCTCTTGTTTGCCTTGGTAATGGATGCTTTGACGCGACATATTCAAGGGGATGTACCTTGGTGTATGCTATTTGCTGATGACATAGTCCTGGTAGACGAGACGAGGGTCAGTGTTAACGAAAGGCTAGAGGTATGGAGACAGACTCTCGAGTCTAAGGGGTTCAAACTAAGCATGTCTAAGATAGAATATCTGGAGTGCAAGTTTGGTGCTGAGCCGAGCAAAGTGGGAGGGAGCGTGATGATTGGATCTTAGGCCATAGCCAAGAAGGATAGTTTCGGATACCTTGGATCGGTGATCCACGGGGACGGGGAGATAGACGGGGATGTCACTCACCGTATAGCGACGGGATGGTCGAAGTGGAGGCTTGCATCAGGAGTCTTGTGTGATAAGAATGGAATAGGCTTTTTAATATCGGTGACCATCTCAATTATCGGCAGCATGACAGCATCAAATGTTGATTTCTTTTTTTTTTTTCCCCAACTCAAATATTGATTTCTTGAATGTTCATAAATTGACTGGCTGATAAGTTAATCATGTGGTATGCACTTGATGTCAGAGAGCAAATAATCCAATTCTATATGATTTATCAGGTATTAATTTCTTTACAGTTCATCCAATCTTCTTTACTATTCTGGTCTTCCAAACATCGTGGGGGGGGGGGGGGCTCTTCTGATATGTGACTATAGACTGCTGTTTTTACGATGCTTGCTTCAATGAAGGGGAGGGAAAGGGAAGGAGAATTTTGAACGCTTTAGTTCTCCTTCTTGAAGGTTTATGGGTCCCAGACTTTGGTGCATTCCATCCAATTAAACGGTCTTGAAAAACTAATGAAGAAGGTTGACATGCATTTCCATCTTTGTTTATCCTCTTTAGCTTCTTAACTGAACAAGATAAATGAACTTACTCCACCCCTTCCGCTTGTCATTGTGGTAAAGACTTTTGTGTAAGAGTAATCAACGGATGACATATATTATTATTGTTTGCCTGTTATTCTCATGTTTTCGCACTTATCATATCCTGCAATTTTGGCCCTCATTGCATTTCATGCATATGTATAGCCACACTTGAAAGTACTGATGTTCATTGCAGACAATACCCGATTCGAGAAGGCAAAATTTCATGGTTGAACTTCAAAAGCTAGTTACAGACTGGCCTTTGGAGGTGATAAAGCGTCAAAAGGATGAGAAGAGAAAGGTAAGCTGTTTATACATTTTATTTTGAGCACATACCACTGTATTTGACTCTGCTGCTTATTCAATGTTGTCTTTGATGTTACCTTTCCAGGAGATTGCTGCAACACTACAACATGATATTCCTGCTATGCTCAATGTGTTGCCAAATATGGGCTTGAACTTGGATGTAAATTTGGAAGATCTAACAGAAAAGCAAGGTGTCTTATCTTGAAATTTGGGTGAATAATACATCAAACTTCATGTTGGCCCTTCACTGTGTATTTTGCATTACGGAGAAGCAGCCATCTCAGTTTACTGCCTTCAGGAATATCTCCACATGTTTCAGTCTTTGCAACTGTGATGCAACCGTTAGTGGCTTGAAGGTAGCCTCAGAATCCTCACAATTACTATTTAGCTTGAGTAAGGATTCTTACATTGAATTACCATTCTCATCAATTGACATCGGTAATTTCTGCTGAATCATATAATGATGGGGGTTTCAGCTAGTTTAGAGTCCTTTCTTCCCATTTTAGGCGTTCTGAGATGGGGCTGACACTGCAGAAAGAAGCAGTCAGAAGTTTTTGTTTGGAATCCTAGATATCTTTATCTTTACATAGTTAATGATCTATTTTACACTAGAAAACATGATTGTCCCTACGCAATAAAACTAGAAGCTATTTTTTCACTGGTATGTTTTTTTACTAGACTGGGAGTTAGGGGTGGGCATCGATCGGTTCGGTTCGGTTTTGTCTATCGGTTATCGGTTTGCAAATATCATAACCAAATTACCAAACCAATAAGATATTGATTATCGGTTATTGGTTATCGGTTTGCAAATATCATAACCCAATTACCAAACCCAATATTGGTTATCGATATTGGGTTTGCAAATATCATAACCCAATTACCAAACCGATAAGATATTGATTATCGGTTCGGTTATCGGTTTAGTCAATAAGATAAATAACTAAAATAATTTCGCAATGTATAAAACTGTCTGATGCATAAATATAGGATTACATAGGTGGGACGGAATATGATTGTATTGTTAATAAAACGTGTTCTTGTATCCTTAAGAACAGTTTAACATACGTTTACTGCAGTTGTTAAAATTATAAGTGGCTAATGCAACAACACCAAATTTATACATTTCTTGTCAAAGCATATTTCATTTCTCATAAAACAGAAACTCCAAAAATGTTTAAAGATTAGACAAACAATTAGACCAAGATCTCAAACAATAGCAGCGCGAACACACACAGCACAACCCCCAAACGATTGACGGAATGACTAGTGACTGGTGTGGGCGTGGGGCGTGAGCTGTGAGGCGGAGAACTGGCGAGGGCGTGAGCCGTGGTGAGGCAGAGAACTTGTGATGTTGGGCCATAGGGGTGCGGCGGAAAAATTGAGAAACTGAGAAAGAGAAATTGAGTTACTGTAATAGGAAAAATCAATTATGAAACCCTAGTATAGTATGTATATACTTAAGGGTAAACTAGTAAATTAGTTAATTCTTATTGGGTTATCGGTGTTTACCCAATAACAGAGTTGCAAACCGAGCCCGAACCGATAACCCAATAAATTTTTTTTAAACTCGTTACCGAACCGTTAACCCAATAACCCAATAATTCAATAAAGAATTAACGGTTCGGATTATCAATTTTATCCGATATATGCTCACCCCTAGTTTGGCTTGAGATGCTACATATGAGATATTTTAGATGTTCTTGTTATAACTAGTAGTCATACCCGCGCGAAAACTGATCCTAGACTTTTGGAATTGGTACAATAATGTCCTCTGTTCACTTATTATGAAAAAAATTACCCTCACTATTATCTTTTCGGCTCAAGAATGCCCTTACGACTGACGGCCATGTTAGATTAAAAAAGTTTAACGGAAAAGGGCCTGATATATCCCTCTACTTTGTTTTATTGTTCAATCATGTCCCCCGTTATACTCTCAAAACCCCATCCCCTCCACCTTGCCTCTCTAGCGTGTGTTCGTTCATATTCTTCTTATTCTTCTCATCTTGTTTTGGCCTTGCACTTACTGAGAATTGAGAAAGAATAAGAAAAACCAATTATGAAACCCTAGTATAGTATGTATATGCTCATGGGTTACAAAGACCCTGTTAGGCAAAAAATTTAATTAATTTCCATGTGTCATCCCATTGACCTAACTTAAAACTCAACTAAATTAAAATAAACTCACCCACATTCTAAGACCCCTTTCCTCTCTGTTTCTTTCTCCTCTTTCTTTTAAATTATTTCACCAACTAGAACTCACATACACCCATTTTTTTCCATAAGCAAACAAAACTCTCTCGTATAGCTAATCGTCTTCCTCTTCCTATTTCTTTATCTATTAAATGTACACATCAATACTTCTTTTTTTTTTCATCACAAAAATACCATTGATCATCAATTTTTCTTACTACACTTTACTGCTTCATACAATAAGCTCAATCAAGTGTTTATTACAGTCACATTCACCAATAAGTCGTATTTTCTCATATTCTCATGCATATGATCTCAAATATTTCTTTTAGTTTAACCGTCTCTTTTTTAAAATTGACAGTGTTGATATAACCTGAAGAGCATCCTCGTACAATAGCTTAATTTATGGACATGATCGGATGTTCAAACTATGGTGAGCCAATGAAGAAGAAAAAGGTCGAGGTCCGAGCAGAGACCAAATAAAATATTGGTATAATCAAAATTGGATGCAGAGTTGTCGAAAATATGCAACAAAAGATATTGCAAATGCTCAATGATCATTACAATTGACGCTCTGTTAGTGTTCATATAGAGTCTTTGAAAGTTGTATGACGTAAAGTATTGGTGACTAAAATTGGTTGTCTGAAAATAAAGCTTTAATGATGTTTGTAGTGATTATTCAAATATAGTGCAAGGTCAAAAAGGGATGAAAAGAACAAGAAAGATATGAATGCACACAAGCTAGAGGGGCAGGAGGAGAGATTTTTTGAGATGAGAAGTATTATTGTACCAACTCCAATAGTCTAGGGGCGGGTTTGACATTTTTTCTGTTATGACACGTGGAAATTAATTTATTTTTTTATCTAACATGACCCTTAGTCGTAAGGGCATTCTTGAATCGAAAAGGTAATGGTGAGGATATTTTTTTCAAAATAGATGAACGAAGGGTATTATTGCACCAACCCCAATAGTCTAAGGGTAGTTTTGACCATTTTCCTTTGTTGAAATAGAATTAGTAAACTGAACATACACGAGTATCGAACATGCTTTTAGATGAAATACAGCATATTTGAAATTAATTGTGGTACTTTTTAAGTGTTGGCTAAATGGTGTTAATTTTGGATTATTAGGACTTTTAAGTGTTTAAATACCTTTATATTGTTTGATTTCCAATAGTCTGAGCCAAGGGTCTATCGGAGACAACATCTCTACTTTCTCTAGGTAGGAGTAAGGTTTGCGTACACACTATCGTACCCATATTCCACGTGTGGGATTTCTTTGGGTTTATTGTCATTGTTGATTCCCCAAAAGAATGAAGAAAAATCGGAATTCAAATCAAACATTAGGCACAACGTTTGGCTCCAAAGTTAATCGTTATTTTGTGAGCTTGAAACAATCAAAAAATAGGAAAGGGGTAAATTATAATCAAATATAGTGAACCTAGGTATAAGGTCAACACTAGTGTAAAGATATTTGCAAGAATGAAGAACTTTAAGAATAATTGCTTATCAAAGTTGAGAAAAATAGAGAGAGAGTGAGAGAGTCGTATGATTGGATAATAACACATGATCCTTTACAATAGAGAAGCCTCCCTTTATATAGAGAGGGGGACTCCTTATTAAAACAATAAACCGTTGAGGTGCGGTCGACGTCCTTTAATTGGGGACGCCCAAGCATAAGCGACGTCGCTCACATTCTTACGCCCGAACTACGCCCTCGTTGTAAGGGGCGTATGAGAGGGATCGTGCCCTATCACTCGCAAGTGTGGGGAGGGCCGTGTTTGGCCCCGTATAGTTAAGCCGTATTTGGTCCCATACAGTTAGTCCCTCCGCTCGTTGGAGGAGTATGTGGTGTACGTCTTTAATGGGCGGAAATGTTGATTCGTTGTGGCGTTGTTAACGCGTTGACATGTGGTCTACTTTTTGAACTGACGTCATTGCCAGCATGCATCATGATTATACCTGCTCCCGAGATGGATCAGGGGGCGATTTGACGTTTTGTTTTTCCACCCCCTTTTCGACGCCTGCCTCTTCGATTTCCATGTATTTGAGCCCTATAAATAGAGGGAAGGTTCAATTTCTGTTATCTTTTGAACTTCTCAGACTTTCACTCTCTTTTTTCATCTTCTCTGAAGGAGATCAATATTTCTTGTTTTGAACCTTTGAGTTTTCTTTGGGGTCAGTTTCTTTAGTCGTTGACATCCTCGTTCTTAGATAAATACATATTATGGCAAGACGAGGCCAACAAAATAGGAGAGATAGAGATGAGTCCTCTTCTAGGGTTCCACCATCTTCGGATGGTAGGAAAAAGGCCCAAAGACCCCTTGTCCCCCCAATGTGGACAACGTTCTTCCTATAGAGCTTCATGCTCGAAGGGATTTTCCTACAAGATGCCTGACTCCCCCGTGGGATCGCTCCGTATTTCTTTAATCACATTTAGACGGCCTGCGGGAGGCGTGCCAAATCCCTGAGTAGTGGTCATGGAGTCGGCCGGGGAGGACTTTGTTAACGTACACCGACCAGGGTTTTGTGCTTTTTATGAGTACCCATTCTTGATCCGGTACGAACTCCCAATTTACCCTCTGGCGGAGGAGCTTTGCCATTTTTATAACGTATGTCCGACTCAGCTTACTCCGTATACATGGAAAGCGTGTCGCATATTGACCACTTAAACGGCTCGGACTTGACTCGACGTCTTGGTCCATCACCTACTACAGTTGTTTAGCCCCAGCTTTATATGAGGATCGATGCTACAGTTGAAGTGTCGTGGCACAAAGGGCCTGGTTGTCAGGGCGAATGATAAGCCCAATCACCGCTTCTGGCTCAAATTTTTCTATGTCCGAACGGAGGACCTAGTGTCTACCCTAGGGGGATTCCCGGAGATGTGGAATCCATAACATGAGTACTTTTATCCTTATTTAATATCTCTCGCAATTCTTATCCATTCAGTCTTTGTAACTTCTTCCCCCCCCCCCTTTTGTTTTTTGCAGCGAGGGCTTCTCTACCCCGACTTGTCGTAGATATAAGGTCGTGGGTGAAAAGAGTGATTCCCTTTGCGGAGGAGTGTCGTACATGGTCGGCATTCCTCACCCGATAAGGCCCGTCGGGTATTGTGTCCATTTTAATTCGGAGATTTTGTTTTAAGTGTTTCTCGCTTGACTTATTTTATTTTGGCAGGTCGGAGTATTCCCCGGAGGAGGAGAAGGCGGAATGTTGCAGCCCCCTCGATGGAAAGGATCGATTCTGGGGACGAGTATGTGCCCTAGGAACCTTCAAGCGAGGACGTCCCGGAGGTTGCTCAGCCTGAGGCCATGCCGATGGCTGAGTCAACAAGTGAAGCGACTCCTTCGCCTCCATCTCCTGGTCCTGCAGAGGAGGCTTCCGAAGGCGAAGAGCCGGCATAGCGGAAGATGCATCGATTGTTAAGTGGCAAAGGAATTGCCACAGAGGACAGGAGGGCGAACGCACCCCGTCCAGAGTCGAGGCCGATCTTAATGACTGACTTCATTCGCTCGAGGTGGCCGGCTCCCTAGAGGGGGGTTGTATTCGTTATCACCCCCGCAAGTGTCGAAGGGGACAACACGCCGGCTGCTGCCAAGGCGGTTGCTGACGAGGGGAGGGCAGGTCCTGAGTGGGCCATCGCAACTAAGGACGTGCTGCAGGGGGATCACGCTCGAGTGGAGATGGGGGGGTTGGGCCTAACCGCCGGATCATGATCCCAACCGGGTATAACCTGTTGCTGGACTGCGAGCAGGCCGCAACGGACATGACTTTACTTTGCACGATCGCTGAGAGCAAAACTTTAAAGGACGTCAATGACATGGACTTATCCCGAAGAGTCGCCGGTGCAGCTTTGCAGGTATATCTTGCTCTTTATGTTTCATAGAACAAACCTTAGGTGTATGCTGATTTGTTTCTTTTTCTTCAGACCCTCATTTTGGAAGTAAAGAGGGGCCGGCGTGCTCAAAAGAAGGCCACCACCCTTAAGAAGGTGATGAAAAAATATAAGGAGTGCCGCAAGCACCAGACGTTGGCAGACTTATATGCCTAGGACCCGTAGTTCCAAGTTTTCTGTGCGGGCTTGGAGCAATCGGAAG
>JASVEL010001197.1:0-64411 GCA_032618575.1 Nicotiana noctiflora
TAGAACAGTAAGACAGTAGTTTCTGGATAACTGATTAATTCCCTCTTCAACCACTGTTGAATTGAAGTTTGATTTGCCTGTGGCTGAATTAGAAACGAATGGGTTATATTTGAATTAAACTCAGTTTGCATAAGAAATTTCAGAGTTAGTGGACTATCCCTTTTGAGCACATGTGAACCATTTAGGGCATGTTTTAGTTGAAATACACCGTGAATGACACAAAGTAATGGGGAGTTCAGAAACCAACTTAGTTTAAATTTAAAAGCTGTAAAGCACATCTGGAAATGCTAATGGAACCTGCTGTACAACAGGACTTCCATTACATTTTTGAACTTTAGAGTTTTTAATTAAAAAGGTCATACTTAGACAGCTGAAAAGTGGGAAAACATGGGAATAATGTGGGGTTTTCTATTTGGTTTTAAATAATTAAAGGTACTGCAAGAGGGGTGGAATTTTTGGGTATATAAAGACTTAGACCTGGAGAGAAGAAGGTAGACATTCACACCTTTGAAGAAGAAATTTTCAGATAGTCTTACACTTTGAATGAAACAGATTTTCTACACACTTTGAAACTGATTTTGCACTGATTTCAATGCTAAGTTTTATACTGCCTTGAGAGATAACCACACATCCAACAGTTTTTCTTTAACTGGAATCAAACCTGTTTTGTTGCTTCAGTTCATAAACACCTCCAGTTTCTTCACTGAAGCTTGTTCTGTTTTGCTCTCTTGGTTTTTTGGATTCTCTGTTTTGGTTTCAAATCATCCTTGGGATTGTTGGTTGTCTTTGGTTTCTGTTTTCTCTTGGATTTCTTGCTGGGATTTGTTACTGCTGTGCTGTTGGTTTGTCTTTGGTTTGTTTGCTGCATACTGTTCTGCTGCTAACTCCTCCATTTGTTCGATTCTACTTCCAGGTACACATCTTTTGGACTTGTCCATTCTTGTACCAGAAATGAAATGAAAGACCACTTTGAATCATTTTGTTTGAAGCCATTACATAAGTGATCTTGTTAGTTATCTATTAAACTAAGGACTGTTAGTTGAAATAGAAATTGTATTGTTAATCATTGAGGGGTCAAGAGTGTACCTAATTCGTATGTCTACTTTATTCTTGTTTTTCAGCATGTCTACTTTAGAACAACATCCGTTAAGTTCGTATTATCTATTATTGTAAACTACGACTATCTTCGGACCATTGTGTTAAAAATAGACACTAGTTTTTTCATTCATGTTTGTTTAGTTTCTGTTAATATTCGAATACGTAAAATTTTTTTGGCTAGTTCAGATTGGGATTCTCTTTGATACTTTAAATAGGTAATTTGTTAAAGTCAAGTAGTTTAAGCATGTTTAAAGTGTTAGATTGATTAATGTTAGCTATTAACATAAGATGTTTGGAATCATTTTCGAGTTTTTTTCACTTGATTTTTCCTTGAAATCTATTTGTAATTAAGCAAACAAGATAAGTTAGCCAATGCTTTAGATGCCAATGTTAGGTCGACTTTAATCGCATAGTTTTGATTTCGTCAATTAACATCGGATTGAGGATAGTGAAATCCAAAGTAAACAATCTCACGTCTAATAATGAACCAAGGTGAATTATTTATACTTCGCATAGTTTGATCAATTTTTCATTAGTTTATACCTTTTCATTCAATCTCCGGCCCTAAGTCAAAAAGCTACGAAATAAGATATCATTTGGTACGGGTCTTTAATTCGAAATAACCTAAGGGACATACTTTTAAATAAATTGATTTTTTGCCTAGTCTAACAATTGCTTTAATCGGCATAGTTTGAAGTAAGTAATCCGGATACATTTTTGATTTACCTATTTGTCAAAAGTCCGAGTCTATGTTATAATTAGTCTTTCTTTTGGTACGACTTTGAAATAATAAAGCGGTTTAAAGTTTAATCAGAGCACGTAATTTATAAACATATATAAAATCAGATATTTTTAGCCATTTATAATAGTTGAAGCGACCGTGCTAGAACCACGGGATTCGGGGGTGCCTAACACCTTCCCTCGGGTCAACATAATTCTTTACTTAGAATTTCTGGTTCACAGACTTCATTTGGAAAGTCAAAATTTCCTCGATTCGGGATTTGAATAAATCGGTGACTTGGAACACCATAATTTCTTCCAAGTGGCGACTCTGAAATAAATAGAATAATCCCGTTTCGAATATTGTCACTTAAATTTGAAAAAAAACACTCTCGCCCGTCTTTCTACCCCCGGGGTAGGTGGGCGCGCCAAAAGGAGGTGTGACATGTATTATATACGTATAATATACATTTTTTGACTTAAAAAAAATATTAAACCTTTTAGAACAAATCAACAACAACAACAACAACAACAAACTATCCAGTATAATCCCACAAGACGGGGTTTGGGGAGGGTAATACGTACGCAAGCCTTACCCCTATCCGAAAAGGAAGAGAGGCTGTTTCCAATCGACACTCGGCTCAGGAAAAGGAGAATAAAAACAAAAATAGGAGAGTATTAGTAACTCTATGAAAAATCACATAGACAATTATCAAAACATAAACCATAAACCATAAGTAAAATGGCATGCAGTAATCTCAAAACATAAACCAAAACACAAATCAACTATAGAGAGCCCTACCAAACCCCCTGTCCGGGAAAGAAGTGTGAAGATACAAGAGGCCCCTATCCGACAACCCTGATACTAGACCTCCAGACTCTCCTATCAATGTCCATGTCCACGGAAATCAGCATTCTAGCCATATCCTGCCTGATCACCTCACAAGGTTTGTTACCAATAACAATGTTCTCCAAAAAGCCGAATCCCCTTTACGAGGTTAGAATCCCCTATTTATACTCGTAGAGGAGCTCTTCTAAAACGCACAAAACAAAGAGCAGGGAATCTATCAAGTAATATTCCTAATGTCCCTTAATAGCTATACATTATTGCTAGGGTTGTCCAGTCTTGTCGTTGGTTGTGGTCGGTCAATCGTCGCACTCGTCATCAATCGTGGTATGTTTTGGACCCATACAGTTAGTCCCTCCATTTTTCGGGGTCTCGTCTGGGTGTGTCCTCGATGAGCGGACGTCATGCGTTCTGATGGAGAAATTTGAGTCGTTGTGGCATTACGAAACGACCAATGGAGAGAGGTCGGTACGTAGTGCAGAACATCGGTAGTATACTTTACTGGCAATAATGTCATCTTTATGTGTGTCATCATTGCGCACGTTTCTTAGGCAGGATGTGATGGACTGACGCTTTGGTACTAGCATTTCTTTATGACTTTCTCTTCGATTTTTGCACCCCAACCTAACAAATAGATGGAGTGTTTATTTTTCCAAAAGCTTTCGGCCATTTCTCTCTTGGTATCCTCCTTCATTCTTCCGAGCTTTCTTTATTACCTTCCTGCATCCTCTTACATTCTTCACTCGAGGCTTTCTCCTCTTCTTTTCTATGTTGATATCCTTTCGAACGATATTATGCCAAAGTCTCGTCGTTCTCGTGAGGAAGTTACTAAGGCCACCCTATTATCTACGATGCCTCTCCTGGCGGTGATGAAATAGCGGTGGAGGAGCTATTGCTGTCTTGAAGTGACTTCCCTAAAGATCCCTCTCCTACTCCGGCCCCTGTATTCTTTGAGACGGAGCAGATTCATATCGATGCTCTTCGTGTGAAGTACGTCATTCCTACTCATGTAGAGATGGTCCCGGCGAGGAGAGACTATGTAGATGTCCATAGAACCGGCTACTGTGCTTTCTATGAGTACCCTTTCATGATTTGTATTCTTTTTCTCTTTTCCCTTTGGCGGAAGAATTCTATAGATTTTACCAAGTTTTCCTGACGCATCTTTCACCGTATATGCTCAAGGTACTCTTGCTACAGACCAAGTATGTAGAATTGTCAGTGTGTGATGTTTCCGTCCACCATCTTTTGCATTTGTTCATGCCCGACTTTCTCAGCGGTACCATGGTGCACTTGAGACTCTGTGGCACGAAGAGGCTGGTGGTCAGGATTGACCAGGTGAGTCGCAAGTTTTGGCACAAGTATTTCTTCGTCAAAATTGAGCATGTCGTTTCTGATGCCGCCAGGTTTCTAGAACGATGGAATGGGACTCATAAGTGTTGCTACTTGTTTTACTCTTCCTCACTCTGTATTTATTATAAGTTTGTTCGCTTCCCGTTTGGAACTATAGCACATATGCCTTTCCCTATTATGAATATCAGGAATTGGGTGGCCCGTCTATTGCCTCATGCAGTAGAAACTCGGGATTGGCCCGCTTTTGTGAAACAATATGGCATTAGAGTCCCCTCTAGTAAATGTTTCCCTTACTACTTCGGTGGCCGTACAACCTTATTTACTAATGATTTTTTTATGATGAAAGGTCGAGAGCTTCCCGGCGAAGGGCGCCAGTCCCTGCATTTCAGTAAGTCGCTACCATTGCAGACACGCAATTCATCTTGAGTGAGTTTGTTCGAGAGGATCGTCCTCAACCTATTTAATTAGATGGTCCATCCCGAGCCGTGGTCGCGAGAGAGGAGGCTTCTTCAGTACCGGCCTTACACCTTTCAGAAAAATCTTCCAATGGGGATGAGCCGTTATCGAGAAAAAAGTGGAGGCTGAAGCTTGGGAAGAATGTGGTCGTGGACGCTAATAGAAGCAGGGTGTCGCAGACGGCATCTGTGCCCATATTTATGGTCGATGCTATTTTAGCAAGAAGATCTCCTTAAGTGGAAGGGGTTTGCCCTGGAGCTGGATCGTTGCGCTCTGCCGAAGGTGGCGCCTCATCCAATGTTGGATAAAGTCATGTTGAGGGTGAAGACTCGGGTTTAGATATCGACCTAGAGGATGTTAATGAGTTCGTGGGTCGCTATACCCATGTGGAGGTTAGAATGGACGGTTTTGATCGTCATATAGTCATCTCGAAGGACATCAACCTGCTGCTGAACCGCGATCAAGTGGCTTCTTCCCTAACTCCTTTATGTGTTACTCCTGAGAACGAGATGCTTAGGGCGATGACTGACGTGGAGTTGTCTCATAAGGTCGCTGGTATGGCCCTGTATGTAGATGCCTTTTCTTCCCTTTATGCTGTTGGGTTTGTGTGGTGATTTTTGTTCTTAGTTTTGTTTCTAACTTATCCCTCCCATTTTTCTTTTTTTTTTGCTAGACCCTCATCATAGAGTTTGAGCGGGAGCATCAGGAAAGGAGACGGACGAGCCTTTATGAGAAGACGTCGTCCAAATATCACCAGTATCATGCTAAGCACCGAGAAACGGCCGACATCTATCATCAGGACCTTGGGTTTTAGGTGTTTTGAAAGGGTCTGAAGCAGCAGGAGAACCAATTGGAGCGTAAGGTTAAAGAGTTGAGGGAGAGAGATGAGGATCTCGTGAGGGTTGTCGCCCGCATGAGTGAGTTGGAGGCCTATCTTAAGGTGAATCAGGAGGAGTTCGAGTTGAGCAAAGGGGTAATGGATGAGAATGCTGATTTGCATGCGAAGGTAGTCGACTTGACTGCTGAGTTGAGTGCTAAGGCAGCAGAGATTAAGGGGCTTAGGGGTGAGCTGGACGTTAGTGGTAATAAGCTGGCGGAAGCTATTTCTGAATCGATGTCTTTGGAAGATGCCCTCCGTATTTCTAGGTAAGAGTTACTGGGGAGAGGGAGGCCTCTAACCTTAAAGTTGTGGGGCTCGAAGGGCGTGTTAAAGTGTTGAAGGCAGAGCTATCTGCACTGAATGGGCAAGTGGCCTCGTTGAGGATGGGGGATGCATCCTGACGTTCTCAACCTTCTACATCTCGTGTCTCAGCCAATCCGGTCGTGCGTCATCTTTCATATGAGTTGTAGGTTCATGTTGAGGCTCGACTCGGTGTGTATAGGGCTTTTCACATCGAGGGAAGGGTAACTGAGGTGGAGCTTCACGCGATGCATACCGCAACTCGTGCGGCTCATGAAGCTTACGTGTACGAACCCCTTACACCTGACGGAGGCGATATCAATTCTAACAATACGGGTCATCTTGCTTTGGACTCGTGGTTCGCAGATGCTTACCTTACCGGGGATGATGTGTAGTCTTTGCTTGTACTTGTTTTTGTTTTGGGATTTTTGCGGAGGGCGTACTTGAATCCGTTTGTGAATATTGTAAATAATATTTTGATACAATGTAAAGTATATTTTGTTGATTTGCTCCTTTTGCAATATTTACAATATCTGGGTACCTGTCGATGGCTTTGGCCATTGGGATGTTGCTTCGAACTGTTCGTCAATTATGATCCCGTCGTGGTTCAAAAGATGTCAAACTTATACTATTGTCGATGGACTTGGCCATTGGGATGTTGCTTTGAACTGTTCATCGAAGTAGGATCCCGTCGTGGTTCGAACGAGGTCAAACTCTTGGTATTGTCGATGGCCTTGGCCATTAGGATGTTGCTTCGAACTATTCATCAAAATATGATCCCGACGTGGTTCGAACAAGGTCGAACTTATGCTATTATCGATGGCCTTGGCCATTGGGATGTTGCTTCAAACTATTCATCGGAGTAGGATCCCGTCGTGGTTTGAACGAGGTCTAACTTATGCTATTATCGATGGCCTTGGCCATTGCGATGTTGCTTCGAACTATTCATCGAAATAGGATCCCGTCATGGTTCGAACGAGGTCGAACTTATGCTATTGTTGATGGCCTTGGCCATTAGGATATTGCTATGAACTGTTCATCAGAGTAGGATCCCATCTTGGTTCGAACGAGGTCAAACTTATGCTATTGTCTATGGCCTTGTCCATTGGGATGTTATTTCGAACTGTTCGTCGAAATAGGATATTATCATGGTTCGAACGAGGTCAAACTTATGCTATTATTGATGGCCTTGGCCATAGGGATATTACTTCGAACTGTTAGTCGAAGTAGGACCCTGTCATGGTTTGAACGAGGTCGAACTTATGTTGTTTTCGATGGCCTTGGCCATTTCTTCTTGGATATTTGATCGTATTCCCATAGGAAGACATGTCGGCTTTATTCATGCAATGGAGGTTTAATTATATACTTGTGGGGATCACATGTTCACATTGCACATACAATGGAGAATTGATAAAATTATGGTGAGAATCGGATGTTGACTATGCACGTACAATAGAGATTTGATTGAATTCTCGTGAGAATCGTATGTCAACTCTGCACGTACAATGGAGATTTTATTTTCCATATCCAGTCCCTTCATTACTTCGCTCTGGAGATCATGTCGACGGGTCGAGGTAATGAAAAACACTTTGATCCTTGAGGCGTCCCCCTTGCCTCCTCGTTAAAAACTTCCCTGGGAAAACCCGATTGGGCCAAAACTCGGATGAGGGAAAAATATTATGACTCGGGTGACGTCTTCTTTTAGAATTGGAAATACTTGAGGTGAGCGACATTACAGTTGTTTTGGAGTAGTTTTCCTTTCATTGTTTCTAACTGGAATGCTCATTTGTTTGCTGAGACTATGATTTTGTATGGCATGTCCCAGTTTTTTCCCAATTTTTCCTCATCAGGATCTTTCGATTCTTGTGTTTTAGCCTTGAGGACGTATTCTCCGACTTAGAGTGGTCGCACTTTGCCTTTCTTGTTGCAGTATCTTTCCTCTTGATGTTTTTGGGCTACCATTCTTATATGGGCCATGTATTTACGTTCTTTGACCTCATCCAGGTCTTGTAGCCTATCTTCATTATTGTTTGATCCGCTCTCGTTGGAGTACCTTAAATTGGGTTCTCCGATTTCGATGGGTACAACTGTGTCAGTCCCATAGACCAGTGAAAATGGCGTCTCTCCTATGCTAGGTTTTGGCATAGTGCGGTATGCCCATAATACTTTCGGTAGCAGTCAGGCGATAGACCTTTAGCATCCTCAAGCTTCTTTTTCAATATATTCAATATTACTTTATTAGAGGATTTTTCTTGACCATTGGCAGCAAGGTGATATGGCGTGGAGAGTATTCCTTTGATGCCATTTTTTGAAAAACTCAGTCATGCTTTTTCTGACAAACCGAGGTCCGTTGTTGCAGGTGATTTTTTGGGGATGCTAAAATGGCATATTATGTTTTTCATATGAATGTGATGACCTCATGCTCACGTATCTTAGTGTATACACCTGTTTTTACCCATTTAGAAAAGTAATCATTAAAACCAAAAGGAAACGTACCTTACCTCATCCTGCTGGGAGGGGGCTGACTAATGTCCATTCCCCACTTTATGAACGGCCATAGGGAAGTGACGGAGTGAAGGAGCTCCCCTGCTTGATGTATCATAGTGGCGTACTTTTGACACTGTTCACACCTCCTAACATAGTACGCGACTTCTTTTTTCATGGTGGGCCAGTAGTATCTAGCAAGGATCAGGCATCAGATGAGGGCGTAGTTCCCTGTGTGGGCACCGCAATGCCCTTCGTGTACTTCTTCTAGTACTCGTGTCATTTGATTTTGCCAAAAATATTTGGCTAGGAGGTTTCCAAATGTTCTTTTTTAGAGATTACCATTTATGAGGCTGTATCGGACTGCCTATACCCAGAGTTTTTGGGCTTCTTTTTTATCTTGCGGGAGCATTCCATCCTGCAAATATGCTATGGGGAAGTTACGCCAGTCCCAAGTTAAGTTTATATAATGTACCTCGACGTGTTCAATTGCAAAATGGAGAAGAGTGACCATGTTTTCTTTGTTGATATTTTTGGTTGCCGCATCTAGTTTAGCGAGGTCGTCTGCTTCCATATTTTGTGCCCTGGGTATTTGGTCGAGGCGACATTCATCAAATTCTAGTAGTAGTTTGTGAATTTTTGACTAGTAATTTTGTAGTCTTTGTTCTTTGGTTGGAAAGTCCCAGTGAACTAGTTTACCACAAGTTAAGAGTCGCAATGGAGGATAAGTCATCGAGTACCATATTTGAGGGCTAACTTCAAACCTACAATCACAGCTTCTTACTCGGCCTCGTTGTTAGTCATATCGGGGCATCATATGGGTTGGTGAACTACTTTGCATGTACGAACTTCGAGGACGAGTCCTAGTCCCGATCCTGAGGTATTAGAGGCACCATCAGTGTAGAGGACCCAGAGGTCGGCATGTGAGGAAGCGCGGAGTGCTTCCTATTCTACCTCGAGCAATATTTCCATGCGTAAATCACCGACGAAATTGGCGAGTACCTACGACTTAATGCTAGTTTGTGATTGGTACGTTATGTCATGATCGCTCAATTATATGGCCCACTTGGCTAGTCTACCCTATAGTTCGGTTTTATGTTGGATACATCTTAGGGGAAAAGTTGTCACCGCCTTTATAGGGTTACATTGAACATACGATCTTAGCTTCTGTGAAGCTACGACCAATGCTACAACTAGTTTTTCAAGGTGAGGGTACCTTCTTTTGGCATCGATTAAGGTTTTGCTTATGTAGAAAATCAGAGATTGCGTACCTTTATTTTCATGGACCAAGACTGCACTTATTGTATATTCAGAAACTGCGAGATACGCAAGTAGACATTCACCCAGGTCCGCTTTGACGAGCAGTGGTGGCGAAGATATGTACGTTTCTAGTTTTCTCAGGGTGTCGACGCATTCTTCGTTCTATTTCAGCCTCTGATCCTTCCTTAGCACATTGAAGAATTTGTGGCATATATCCGAGGATCGTGAAATGAATCTTGATAGGGCGGCTATTCACCCTGTTAATTTTAGCACATGTTTCTTGCTGGTCAGTATCTCCGATATTGTATCAATGGCCCTAATTTGATCCGGGTTGACCTCGATTCCGCTTTGTGACACTAGGAAACCAAGGAACTTCCCTGAAGTTACATCGAAGGTGCACTTTTCGGGATTCAGTTTCATCACGTACAACTTTAATATTTTGAAGGCTTCCTTCAGATGACCAATGCGATCCTCTTTCTTTGTCGACTTTGCCAGTATGTAGTCGATGTAAACCTCCACAGGTCTTACTGAGTTGTTCTTTGAACATCTTGGTGACTAACCTTTAATACGTGTCCCCTACATTCTTAAGCCCGAATGGCATTACCTTATAGCAGTACGTCCCTTGATAGGTGATGAAAATGGTCTTCCTTGATCTTCCTCAGCCATTATAATTTTGGTTATAGCCGGAGTAAGCGTCTAAGAAGCTTAGCAGTTCCTGCCTTGCTGTTGCACCGATAAGTTGGTCGATGTGAGGTAACGAAAATGAGTCCTTCGGGCATGCTTTGTTTAGATCGGTGAAGTCAACACAGATTCGTCATTTCCTGTTCTTCTTTTTGACCATGACCACATTAGTGACCCATTGGGGGTATTTCGATTCTCTTATAGACCTATTGGCGAGTAATTTATCAACCTCCTTGCTGACCGCCTAATTTATTGAGACATTGAATTTTCTCCTTATTTTCCTTACCAGTTGATAAAGTGGATTGATATTCAGCCTCTGTGTGGCGATATCCCTTGGTATTCCTGGCATATATGAGTGGGAGAAAGCAAATAAATCAGATTTGTTTGTTAAACACTCATGATACTTACCTGGGATCTTAGAGGTTGTGTCCAATGTAAGCCTTTTTTGTGATGTCAGTGTTATCCAATTAGACGAGATCGAGATCTTCTATGGTTGCCTTGCAGGCCTCTACGACGTCCGGGTCTTTGATGCCTCTACTTGTATGTCGGATTTGGTTCCTGATACGGCTGATTGCTATGATTCTCCCTTTGCCCTTTTAGTTGTTTGGTGTGTGTGCAACCTTGGGCGATCTGATAGCACTCTTGGGTGGTACGTGGCTCGCCTCAGATGCTGAATATCCCCCATGGGTGGGAAATTTGATTACTTGATCGAAGCTTGAAGGGACGGACCGCATGGCATGTATCCATGGTTGTCCTATGATGCCGCTATAAGCCATTTCCTGGTTCATGACGTGGAATGTTGTTTCCAAGGTGACCCCTCCTGCTAGGACATGTATAACTATTTCTCCAGATATTCATTCTACCGTATATTAAAACCCGTTAGTGTTATGCAACGTGGTGTTATATTATCCTCGAGTCTCATCTGTATGAGAACTCGCATGTGAATAATACACGCACCACTTCCATCATCCACCATTATTATTTTTATATTGGTAGCTGCGATGTGTTACGTTATAACAAGAGCATTGTAGTGAGGGAAAGACAAACCGTCGGTATCTAACTTATCGAAGATGATACTGTCTTCGAGGTTGTCATACCGTTCGTGTGCAACTATTCGTTTGAGTTTATGTGTGGTGGTGAATTTTACATGATTGATCATCGCATCATTGCCACCGCCAATGATCATTTTGATGGTACGAGCTAGTGATGGTGGTTTTGGAGGCCCTTGAGGTTGATCGTGTCCTCGAGCGAAGTTGGCTTGTCCTTTATCGTTTAGCAGTTCTTTCAGATACCCCTGGTTTAACATCCTTACTACTTCTTGTCGCAGACCTATGCAATCTTTGGTCTTGTGTCCTCTCTCTTAGTAGAATTCACAGGACATTCGACCTCGTGGTACTTGGATCCGATTTCATCTTATGTTGCCACTGCACCTTCATGCCCAGTTGTTCCAGTGCATACACTATCTCTGAAGGGGAAACACAAAAATTATGAGCAGATATTAGTGGAGACATACCTCTTTTGTTAAGGAGGGGTGTAATATGTCGGGGCGAGACATCCGCATGTCATGCAGGAGGTGGATTGGATGTTCGGACATAAGGTTTTTGCTTTTATCTATTGAAATGTGGTAATTGATCCCTACGCCCATCGTTACGTTTAGGGGTGTGCATTGGAATCGGTTTATCGATAAATTGAATCGATTATTTGTTATCAGTTCATCGATAAATGAAATCGAAAAAATCGAAATCTTATTGAAACGATAACGATAAACATATATACAAATCGATAATCGATAAGTAATTATCGATAAAGGTCAAAATCGAATGCACACCCCTAATTATTTCATCTACCATACTTAAGGAATGATCATATTTAAAGCTGAGGGGAATGAAGTTCAAATTAATGGAAAATAGAATTGGCAGTGATGACGTATTTTTATTTTTGTTAATATCGTTGGAGTGTTGGTGGCGTATATTTGATCCCTTACTTTAGTTTCGTTTCATGACTATTGACACAATTTTTATGTTATAAACATTGTTCATCTTATTTTAGCTTCTTTTTGTCCATATTAGTTAGGCGTGTTTATAGCGATATACTTTCCGTGGAATCCCGCAAATTTTCTTATTGGTGTAATCGATAACCGAATCGATAAGCCCCAAAAATTAATAAATCGAAATCGAAAAAATCGAAACCTTATTGAAACGATAACGATAAGCATATGTACAAATCGATAATCGATAAGTAATTATCGATAAGAGTCAAAATCGAATCGACAAATCGTATGCACACCCCTAGTTACGTTGATCTCTCCTTGGCTCGATCTGGATTGATGTTAATCGCTTAAGCGGGCCGTTCAGGTCATCCTTGTTTTCCCTTACTTCGGCCCAATAGACGTTGTGGATTTTTTCCCATATGGTAGGGGATATTTCATAAGTCTACTGAGTAGTTTTTTGGTTGCCTTTGATTTGTTCCTGTTTAACCTATTTTAAAAGGTTGCTATTGCAATCCCTTCTGATACGTTCGACAAGATCATCCTTACTCTTTTGATCTGGCTAGGAAATCCTAAATCCCTCGATTGTCATTTTCCTGACGGCGAAGATATCGTTAACCCTAGCCTCGGCCTTCTTCGCTCTCGCGTGAGCGGTAGGGAATTTATCTGCCATCTCCTCGAACGTCGATATCGATCGTACTAGTAATAAGGAATTCCATGTCAATGCACCCTCGTCAAGGTTTCGCCAACTTTTTCAGCAGCACAGACAGTACTTGTTCTTTTGATAGATCATTACCTTTTACTGTGGTAACGTAACGGATCAAGTGGTCCGACGGGTCCATAGTTCCATCGTGTATTTTCAGGTATGGTGGCATTTTGAAAGGTTTTTAGAATAGAATGGTGGGCCACCCCTTCGTTGTATAGTTGTTTGACGAATCGGCCCATATTGCATTTCGATAATAACTTTGGAGCACCTAGTATTTTATCGACCCTCTCATATTGTTCTTTCATCTGGCCGCTGAGTGTTTTGTTCTCACTTTCCATCTCTTCCATTTTCTTTAAGATGGCTGTGAGTGTACTGTTGCCCATATCGGTAATAGCACGAGTGTTACCTGTTCGTGTAACGTTTGGCTCATCGGCAGTAGTTGCAGGTTTTGTGGGTGATAGTTTTCGATATCTCTCTGAGCGGATTTCTCGAGCATGTTGCTCAAGGTACTTGTCAGACATTCTTGTAGTAGCTTTTTTACGGCGAGTGGCGTTTCTCCTGCCGCGGATGTTAAGGTTCTCCTCTCGCGCAAGATTGTTAGATCTTCGTGTGGGGAGGCAAGATCTCCCCCTTCGGTGTAACACTTGGTGTTGCATTCTCACAGCTTTCCCCACTGGCTTCATTAAGGGAGCTCAGGAGGTTGTTCGTGACATCCACTACCGCTTTTAGCCTCGCTTCTCCCTTTTCCGCCATTGTTGATTTTTATGACGTTGAAGAAAACTGATTATTACTTTCAAGAATCTAGATGAAAACTACAAATTCAGCTATAGAAATCGCCACATACGGCGCCAAATTATTTGACTCAAAAGATACTAAAACCTTTTAGGACAAATCAATCAAAGATGAAGGGCTAAATCTTAGCCGAGAGTAATAATCTCCTGTAAGATTTATAGAAAAGAAGAATATATCTCACTAGGTTTGATCCTAGTTGCTAATAACAAAGTTCTCCAAAAAGTCGGATCCCCTTTACGAGGTTATAATCCCATATTTATACTCGTAGAGGAGCTCTTTTAAAACGCACAAAACAAAGAGGAGGGAATCTATCAAGGAATATTCCTAATGTCCCCTAATAGCTATATACTATCGCTAGGGTTATCCGGTCTTGTATTTGGTCATGGTTGGTCAATCGTCGTACTCGTTATCGATCGTGGTCGGTCAAATTTGGACTCATGCGTACATATTTATGCATCTTTTGAATAGCGAATGCAATTAATTTCAACCATACACTCACCAAATAATGCAAGAATAGAACCTGGTGCTTTCATCCAAGAACAGTTTATTTACTCGCAAATTAAACGTGGTGGCTGAAAGGAAAATCTAAAGAAACGAAAAGCAAATAGTATCAACTAGTACATGACTACTGAATAAACCAATTAATAAGGAGGCAGAGAAATGGCAAGTGACTATTAGCTCCGTGAACCAAAGAACATGAGATCAGAAGAAGCGCTATATATTCTTTGTATATTTTATACATCACTCGTTTTGGAAATAACTTCAAATTAGGCCATGGTTTGATTATTTTAACATCACGGGTGGAAGAGAAACTCATTAAACAAAATTTGACAGCACGCAGATAATGATAAAGAAATGGACCATACGATAACTATGTTTTGGGAACTATAAAAATCAAGGTGGCATTGATTCCCATGAAACATAATTGGAGGGGTCATTTCATAATCTTTGCCAGAAAATGTCGAGGTTACATGGCGAGTTCTGATTGAGCATGGGAATATAAAGAAAAAGCAGATTAGGACAACCATAAACAATATCATCAAAAGCTGATGTGCGATAGCGGTGAAACTAAACCTGGCCAAGCCGTTAAAATCTACTTATTTTGAAAATTATTTTTCTTTTAAAAATATTTTTTAAAAAAATATTTTTGGAAAAAACAGTTTATATTTAGCCAATTCATTTAAGAAGTACTTTATTTTGAAAAGTACTTTTTTTTAACGGTACTTTTGAAAAAAAAAAAGTTTATGTTCGGCCAATTCATTTAGAAGTACTCTCTGCAACATTTGGTAAACTAATTAGCCAATCTTTTTAAAAGTACTTTTTAGTGTCAAATTATTAAAATGAATAGCACTGAAGTCTTATAATTCTTTTAATAAAATGAATTCAAATATTTATTGTAACAGACTTTTATTATTTTTTATTTAATTTAAGTAAAATACAAAACATAAAATACACAAACATATTAACGATTTAAATCCATTGTACATATAGTTATACCAAAGCATATATTATTTCTAGTGTAATTACTTATTGTTACGTGATGATTTAAATCATCAAAATATATCATTTAGTATAAACTAGAAGTCTAATCCATAAATTACTATATATTGATAATCTACCATGAAATAATAAGTAAAGCCACTCACAATGATAATATTTCTCAATTATTTCATCTCCACGTCTATCACACAACGCCTCCATATTAGTCAAAAAATTGCCTTGCATTTCTAAAGAAATATTAGAAGGCACATCTCCTTCCTCAATTTCAGTATTAGTGTCTTCATTTGCATAATAATTGAATTCTTTATCGGTAAAAGAATGTCATCAAATGAAATTATGTATAATAATGATAATTGTAACTAGATGATTATGAGTGTCAACTTGAAAGATGAGATTTAACGTAAACTAGAAATAATTTTAAATATATAAAAATAATTTTTTTGTAAAAAAATTGTTAAGTATGTTTAAATTTAAATTCAAAAAGAGTAACTAATTATTAACACCACATATGTAAAACAAAATTAAATTTAAATTCAAAGAGAAACTAAATAGTATTACCTAATCTTACTAACTAACGTTGTCCTAAATTGCCAAATAACCTATTTGAGGCTGGCACTTGGCTTAACGTGTGATGCCTTTTCTTCTTTTAGTAATATATAAATAGATTATGCGATGATATTATAAATCCATTACTTATTTGTAGGTAATTTTCATAAATTAGATTTGATAATTGTTTTAAAGATTCAGAAACTAATAGCATATAACATAAGAAATTATAAATGATTATTTATAAGAAGAAATCGATAATCCAAAGAAGGATATAGATAATTTTCTTTAGTGTAAAACAGAAGAAGATAATTTGAAAAGTTACAAGACATTACACAAAGAATAAATCAAAAATAAATTAAGAAGTTGGAAAGTTACAATATGATTCATGCATATGACGATATCTTTAATTTTAAAAGAATGGTAAAAATTAGAAACAAAAATGAAAAGAAAAAACTTATATTTGTAAGTGATAATTTGAAAAATATATATCTATAGTGAGGATGGTTTTGTCTTGAATACATTAAATTTTTCACTTCTGCTTCTGCTTTTTGGAAAAAGCTAAAAATTTCTGCTTCTTCCCAAAAGCAGAAAAGCTGCTTCTGGTGCTGGCAAAAAATACTTCTCTGTATTTGCCAAACAATTTTAATCTTTTCTAAAGTACATTTTTCAGAGGAAAAAAAAATACTTTTGGCCACTTAGAAGTTTGGCCAACACGCTCTAAACGTTTTTTTATTCGAATTTTGAGAATGAAAAGTTTTTTTAGTAGGAAATTTTTATTGCCTTAGTGAGTACAAATTCGAATAAATGAATTTTGAATACCAAATAATTTGAAAAAACATCAAAACTAAAAGGCTACTTACTCATTTGATATGCCATATTTTGAACGTAGAATATTAATTTATATATAAAAATTTACTATAATTACAATAAAATAATAACAGATACGAATTCATAACTGCAAAAATATAATATGTAATATTAAAACTTTACAGGTTAAATATATAAGCTTAAATCTTAGATTCGCGAATACCCTTTGGCCTTTGCTACCGACGAGTTCAAGTGATTATAGTATCTGATCCCACTGGATAAAGACAAGTATAAGGATAACTCTGGCGTACCTCTTACGCAACAATATCCACACATTTGTCCTCTCCACACTCTTCTCCAATGGAGATTCTTCTTGTATCTATCTTATACTCCATTCAGTCTAAAATAATTATTTTTTTTTTGTTCAAAATAAATAATTTTTTTAAATTTAAAAAAGAATTATTTATTTTTTTAAATTTAAATTTCTTAATTTGTATAAAAATATTTAAAAATAATACTTTTATTTATAATAGCATTCTAGTCTCAAGCATGTGAGAACCGCCTCTAGCAAGCTTCAACTCCAACAAAACTAATTTGCAATTTTCTTAATAACTTAGTTAGTGATAGTGAATTTCTCCAAAATCTAGAACAGCGCATGTTAAAAAAATTATATTTCCTATTCACTTAACTCACTGGTGGCAGAATTTGGTCATCTGCTACATATTTTTATTGGAGTATTATTTATTCTTTCTTTTTTTTCTATATATCTACAAGACCAATGCAGAAGAAGACTCAGATAAAAAAATGAGGTCTTTGGAATGACTTAATTATATTCATTAACAGTGTAAAAACCTTTATGTTTGACTAAAACGCGGTAGGCTTTTTTGTTAAACTAACTAAATAAAAAAATTTAGGATAAATCTTAGTCAGAGAATTTATTTTAAATATGAGATAGAGGATAGAAATGAACAAGCATAACTGAACATAAAATTTGATTACAACAATGATTGAATCTCACGATGTAAAAAATAGATAATTGTTCCAATAATATCAAATGATAATGAAAAATACATAAAAGAAAAAAATCATCATGCTTGAACAAGACCGTCCTCCCTACATTTGATAAAATTGAATTGTAGATGAATATCAAGATTCTGAGCTCTTATCTCCTTTCTCTTTTTAGGGATGTATATGTTGTTGTATGTGCGTGCTTCCACCTCCCCTATGTCACCCTTTCTCATGATATTTATACCAAACACTTTCCTTATTCAGCGGTCCTTAATCAGATAACCTAAGTTCTTGGAATATCCCATAGAATATTCCTCTAAAATACCTAAGTGTTGAACTGGTCATTCAGACCGATTTGAGCGCTTGACCATGACCATAGCTAAGCATATCGCTTCCTATACGTGACTTCATCTTAGTTGCTTCTGGGTCGCTTTTTTCTAAATAGAATTCCATAAGATTTTGACCCATACACTTTATCGACATACTTTAATCTGCTGCAGTATGTTATTTGCCTCATCCTTTTTAGATTATTAATCTTAGTTATGATGAACAATTATTTGCACGTACCTATATTCTAAGTGATATCATAGTTTATATTTTTTTCATCCTGTCGATATATATACAAGTTAAAAAAAAGTGCATTTAATGCAGTTTGGGGTATCATGTGACAATATAGACGACCAACAACTATACTAGTGCTTATCCACCATTTAGGAGATGGCAAAGTTAAAAATTATTTTTTGCTTTGGGGTGACGATAAGAGCTCATGCATGGCTTGTGTCCATATTTCGTCACTCTTTTTCCATTTAAAAGATAACAAGAAACCATACTGCGGGAACTGGGAAGAGACCACCTCATGACGACTGATCACAAAATTTAGCTTGTTTGACTTTGACTTAATGGTGATGCAGTTTCCCCAGAATTTCATGCACAATCTAGGAATTCTTTTTATTGCAATTTGCGCCAACTTCCACACCAAGAAGCCTGGCGTTGTACCTGAAATCATGGATTTAAACTTATCTACGCAAATGGTTTTGATTGTTTAACACAAATTAAGAAATTTATATTTTAATATTAATTATAAATAAAATTAATAATATTAATCTTTATTATTTTTCACATAAAAACTCCTAACATATACTCCAATATTATTTACTCCAAAAGCAATGTAGAAAAACATAATTAATTTATTCTTGAAATCTAGAAAAATCTCTTATTTTGGATCACAAAAAAAAGGCCAAAAAATTACTTATTATGGACATGATTAAGTATCCATATATTTTAAACTATTATACTACTCTATTTTTTCAAGGTAGGGATAAGATCTGGGTATAAGCTATTCTTCCCAAAACTCAACAACAATATTGGGTTTGTTATTATTATTGTTGTACTATAAATATGTAACTTAAGTGAATTTTTTTTGTTGAACAAGTGTTTACACCTAGGCAATTAATACGTGACACAAGTATTCACACACTCTTATAACTCAACATTACTTAATTATTACTCATTTTCACTTTGTACGTATACATTTTTTCTCATAATCTTTTTGATTTTTTTTTGTTCCAATTTACTGATCTCACCCTTTTAATAATGTATCACTAATGGGGAGTAATAGATATTATGGGTCACGAGTTAATGTGGTGGTAGAAGTTGGCTATTGTATTTATGAGACTCACCAGCTGGCCAATGGCCCTTTCTAGAGCTACTTCACAATTCATAATGATAATTGGACCATTCTTACATCCTCCCAACATTTACGTACATTAATTACAGTCATGCATACAATCATTTCCGTATTGGTCAGAAATCTGCCCAATCGGCCGTCATGGTATCAACCCATCTCAAGTGTTCCCCAAAGTAATGGCTAACGAACCTGACCTCGTTCGATCCGCATCAATTATGAAGCTAGCGTCGAGGTCACCTCCTCCACGCGGGAAGCGCCGCCCCCTCGACCGGGTCGGCCAAGAGAGGGTCCAATGAGCGTGAAATCCCCAACTATAAATAGGGAAGAAGAGATTAACTAAGGGAGGGGGGGGGTCTCCGGAGATTTTGGGGACTCTAGAGTTTCTCCATTTTTTCTTTTTCCCAAAAAGGAAAAAAGATGTCCCTCCATTTCGATATCCGATCTAGGAGAGGGAAAACAAACTACAATTCCCTAAACCATCCTAAGGGGAGGCAGGACCAATTTTCATGATCAATAAAGTCTCTTGAATATTATTTCTAAAGAACCTACTGTCTTCTTCTTTAATCCTTGATTCAGTGTTAATTATGGTTGGCTACGATTTACCTCTATTCATACCTTTGATTGATTTGCTTAAATATTGTTCGATAACATTTTAAGTCAAACAATTTGGCGCCGTCAGTGGGGATTTCCTAGCGAAAATTCTTAGTTCTCCTGAATCAAAGGAAAAGCATCAAGAGGATAGCTAAATTCAAACCAGAATCGACAGAAACGCGCCAAAAAGAGAAGATTGGGAAGTCGTCCCTCACTGTAACTCCCACTCATCTTCCCCGCCGTGTCAAGCTGGAAACCGTCGCAAAAGTGCCGCAAATGAGACATCGAAAACGAACCTGGAATAATTTGAATGTCACAATAAAAAAGATAAGAGTAATGTGAATGCAACACATGATGCAGGCTAAGTGTCTTCGTCATCACAACAGTACAGTTCGACCTCGGTCGAACTGGGACTCAAGCTAAATGCTTTCGTCATCAAAATAGTACAGTTCAACCTCGCTCGAACTGAGACTCAGGCTAAGTGACTTCGTCATCAAAACAGTACAGTTCAACCTCGCTCGAACTGGGACTCAGGCTAAGTGCCTTCGACAGTACAGTTCGACCTCGCTCGAACTGGGACTCAAGCTAAGTGCATTCGCCATCATGACAGTACAGTTCGACCTCGCTCGAAGTAGGTCTAAGGCCAAGTGCATTCGCCATCATGACAATACAGTGTGACCTCGCTCGAATTGGGACTTAGGCTAAATGCCTTAGCCATCAAAACAGTACAGTTCGATCTTGCTCAAACTGGGACTCAGGCTAAGTGCTTCGCCATCAAAACAGTACAGTTCGACCTCGCTCGAACTGGGACTCAAGCTAAGTGTCTTCGCCATCAAAAGAGTATAGTTCGACCTCGCTCGAATTAGAAATCAGGCTAAGTTCCTTCGCCCACAAAATAGTGCCGTTTGACCTCGCTCGTACTAAGGCTCAGGCTAAGTGTCTTCGCCATTACGATATTACAGTTCAACCTCGCTCGAACTGAGACTCGAGCTAAGTGTCTTCGCCATCAAAATAGTACAGTTCAGCCTTGCTCGGACTGGGACTCAATCTAAGCGCCCTCGCTATTAAAACATTGTAATTCGACCCTACTCGGGCAAGACAACTGTCTACCACCCACAGCCGGATGACTAACCAATAAAGATGATAACAACTAGGTCGGGAATCCAAACTAGAGTAAGAATTTGAGAAGTAAATGCGGAAGCAATAACAACAGAAATTGAACAACTAGAATTAAAGAGACGAAAATAAAGGATATGGGAAAGATTCAAGGAAAGAATTCCAAGAACTTTCAAGAACGCAAGTTCTATAGCCTTGACAAGATCAAAGTAACAACGTCTTGATTTATGAAAGAAATCAAACGCCTTTACTTAAAAGCAAATCAAAACAATAGATTCGGATCTTGACCACTTTACGAGTAACTTGAGACAACAATTAATACTAGTATTAATCGCCTTCTAAGAATACCACAAAGGAATCAAAGATATCACAAAAGAGAAGTAATCTTACTACCTTGAACTATGAACTAGTAAAGGTTGAAAGATAAATCTCAAAGCACAAGTAACAAAGGTTCAAAAGAACTCTCAAAATATGATATACTCACTCAATAATAATCTGCCTTATGAAGCAGAAAAACACACTATTTATAGGAGTACAAAGGCATAAAAATAACATTAAAAACTAGGTGGGGTGGTGGTAGTGGAAAACACAATTATTACAATGAGGTAGGTGGTTGCTAATGTCTAAGAAAAGTCTTTGGTAGGTGAGGGGCGGCCAAGACTATTTGGGGCAGATTTGGGCCTTAAAACAACTTGTTTTGGGCCATTTGTTTGGACTCCAATTGGGCTGTTCTTGTAACACCTCTTTCTGGACTCTTTTAAGCTCATTTTGAGCCTATTTGGTGACTCCATGGGCAGATTTGTGTAACCAAATCTTCCTCCTCTTGGACTTCAATTTGAGCAACCAAATAGTTGTAAAACTTAGACAACTCTTCTCCTTTGGGCATGAGCTCTTCCTCCATAGTTAGAAGCTTCTTTATTTGCCATTGAAGTCCAGCAACCTTAGTTTGCAATTCTTTAGCTTGAGATCTTGTAAATGGCCTTCTTGGAGCTTTCAAAACTCTATCCTTATCAGTGATGCTATCATTCCCCTCTTCTTGAAAAGAATTCGTCCCCGAATTCGATCCTACGTCAAACAAAGATAAGTCAGCAACATTGAATGTAGCACTTACTTGAAACTCACCAGGAAGGTCCAACTTGTAAGCATTGTTTCCAATCCTTTCAAGGACTTGAAAGGGGCCATCTCCTCTAGGATGCAACTTTGACTTCCTTTTGGAAGGAAATCTCTCCTTTCTAAAGTGAACCCAAACTAAATCTCCAGGTTTAAAAATAACTTGTTTTCGACCCTTATTCTTTCTCAAGGCGGTTTGCTCATTTTTCTTCTCAATTGCAAGCCTTGTTTGCTCATGAATTTTTTTCATCATCTCAGCCTTCGTCCTACCATCAAGACTAGCAATATCATTAGTAGGTAATGGTAATAAATCAAGTGGAGTAGAGGGATTAAAGCCATAAACAACTTCAAAAGGAGACATACCTGTAGAAGAATGGATTGTTCTATTGTAAGCAAATTCAATCATAGGTAAGTGATCTTCCCATAAAGTTAATTTACCTTTCAAAACAGCCCTCAACATGTTTCCTAAGGTTCTATTAACTACTTCGGTTTGTCCATCAGTTTGTGGGTGACAAGAAGTGGAAAACAACAATTTAGTGCCTAACTTCCCCCAAAATACACGCCAGAAGTGACTCAAAAACTTTGCATCCCTATCACTAACAATAGTTCTAGGTATACCATGCAATTTCACAATCTCTTTTACAAAAAGATTAGCAACATGTGAGGCATCATTAGTCTTTAAACAAGGAATAAAACGAGCCATCTTGGAGAACCTATCTACCACAACAAATATACTATCCTTACCATACCTTGTTCTAGGCAAACCTAACACAAAATCCATAGATATATCAATCCAAGGTGAAGTAGGAACAGGTAATGGCGTGTAAAGACCATGTGGTAACACTTTAGATTTAGCTTGTTTACATTCCAAACACTTTGTGCACATTCTTTCAACATCTTTTCTCATTCCAGGCCAAAAGAAATTTTCAGCAAGTATGTCTAATGTCTTTGGGACCCCAAAGTGTCCCATAAGCCCTCCACAATGCGCTTCCCTTACAAATACTTCACGTAATTAGCATAAAGTTCCTTGATTTGATCAAAACCCATCAATTTAGAAGTGAGGGTAGAAACTAAGACATACCTCCTTGAAAGTGCATCAGCAACAACATTCTCTTTCCCTTGTTTTGTTCAAAACCCATCAATTTAGAAGTGAGGGTAGAAACTAAGACATACCTCCTTGAAAGTGCATCAGCAACAACATTCTCTTTCCCTTGTTTGTAAGAAATTACATAAGGAAAAGTTTCAATAAATTCAACCCACTTAGCATGCCTTCTACTAAGCTTACCTTGACTTTTCAAGTATTTCAAGGATTCATGGTCAGTTTTAATGACAAACTCCCTTGGCCACAAGTAATGTTGCCATGTGGCTAAAGCCCTTACCAAAGCATAAAGCTCTTTGTCATAAGTTGAATAGTTCAATGTGGCTCCATTCAACTTCTCACTAAAGTAGGCAATAGGTTTAGAATCTTGCATCAAAACAGAACCTATTCCCTTGCCAGAAGCATCACATTCAATTTCAAAAGATTTAGAAAAATCAGGCAATTGTAATAACGGAGCAGAACATAACTTTTCTTTCAACAAATTAAAAGCATCATCTTGTTCTTTTCCCCATTTAAAAATCCTATCCTTTTTGATAACTTCAGTTAAAGGAGAAGCAATGGTACTAAAGTCTCTCACAAACCTCCTATAAAAACTAGCAAGTCCATGAAAACTTCTAACTTCAGTTACACTCTTAGGTTTAGGCCATTCTTTAATTGCTTTGATTTTCTCTTCATCAACCTCAACACCTTTAGAGCTAACCACAAAACCCAAGAAAATCACACGATCCACATAAAAAGTACACTTTTTAAGATTAGCAAATAACAAGTGCTTTCTAAGAACTTCAAAAACTTGTCTTAGGTGTTCTACATGCTCTTCTAAAGTATTAGAAAAGACCAAGATATCATCGAAGTACACCACAACAAATTTTCCATGAAAATCCTTAAAAACATGATTCATTAATCTCATGAAAGTGCTAGGCGCATTAGTCAAGCCGAAAGGCATAACTAACCACTCATAAAGCCCATATTTGGTCTTAAAAGCGGTTTTCCATTCATCTCCTGGATTCATTCGAATCTGATGGTAACCACTTTTTAGATCAATTTTAGAAAAGATTTTGGATCCATGTAATTGATCCAACATGTCATCAAGACGAGGAATAGGGTGGCGATACTTTACCGTAATCTTGTTGATTGCTCTACAATCCACGCACATCCTCCAAGTTCCATCCTTTTTGGGTACCAATAGGACCGGAACAGAGCAAGGGCTCATGCTCTCTCTCACAAAGCCTTTCTCAAGCAACTCCTCAACTTGCCTTTGAAGTTCCTTTGTCTCTTCTGGATTACTCCTATAGGCTGGCCTATTTGGGATTTGTGATCCGGGTACAAAATCAATTTGATGCTCAATGCCACGTAAAGGTGGCAATCCACTAGGAATATCTTCTGGAAAGACATCTTCAAAATCCTGCAAAGAGAAGAAATACTACTTGGCAAAGAAGAAGTTAGCAACTCAGAGTTAATCAAAGCCTCTTTGTAAGTAAGTAGTATTATGGGCAGACCCTCTTTTCTTGCATTTAAACACTCTTTGGCTTTTATATAGAAACTCTCTCTTTTTCTTTCCTTAGCCTCTTTCCTCTCACCAAGATTGTCTATTTTTTTATTCGAACCCTCTTTTATCTCTTCTCTCAAATTGCTGCCCTCTCTGTCTTTCTTTTCTTTTTCCACAAGCTCACTTTTTATCCCTCCCCTTGACTTTCCCATTGTTTCCTTTAATCTCTTCTGATCTTCAAACACTTGAGAAGGAGATAAAGGTGCAAGAGTAAATTTCCTGCCATTTAGTTCGAGCGAATATCTATTCTTTCTCCCATCATGAAAAACATTCCTGTCATACTGCCAAGGACGACCCAGTAATATATGACAAGCTTGCATAGGCACTATGTCACAAAGAATATCATCCTCATATCTACCAACGTTAAATGAAATCATACACTGTTTATTTACCTTTAGTTCACCACTATCATTTAACCATTGAAGTCTATAGGGAGTAGGGTGTTTCATGCATGCAAGTCCCAGTTTTTCCACAAAGTATGAACTAACCACATTAGCACAACTACCACTATCAATGATCATAGAGCAAGTTTTTCCTTTTATCCCACACCTAGTATGGAATATATTCTCTTTTTGTGCTTCACTATTGCTTCCTAAATTGATAGTCATAATCCTCCTAACTACCCCAACCATTCCATCATTAGGTAGTTCTAAATCACCTTCATCACTCATATCTCCCTCTTCATCTCCCTCACTCTTTTCACTCTCATATCCTCCATCTTCTTTTAGAATGATGTTTCTTCTACTTGGACATTCATGCATCATATGTCCCCTTCCTTTACATTTATGACACTGAATAGAACTAGAAGGTGTAAAAGGTTTAGGGTTGAAGGTTTTACCTCCCTCTTTGTTCTCCAGTTTACCTTTTCCCTTGTCTTCTTGAGGCCGAGAGAAATTCTTCATCTCATGATATGGCCATGGTTTCTTAGGCATGGTGCTTGTTCGACATCTCCATGAGCCAGCTTGCTTTCTTTTATTTTGATTTTCTACCTTTATACACAAATCAACTAACTCATCTATTGTTACATATTGTTGTAATTCAACTACATCAGCTATTTCCTTATTTAAACCATTTAAAAACCTAGCCATTGTAGCCTCTTCTTCCTCCATACAATTAGCTTGGATCATAGCTATATCCATAGCCTTAAAGTAATCATCTACTGACATGGACCCTTGCTTCAATGTTTGAAGACGTAGTTGTAGCTCTCTTTGAAAGTGTGATGGTACGAATCTCTTCCTCATCACCCTTTTAGCCTCAGTCCAAGTAGCAATTGGTGCTTGTCCTTCTTGCAATCGATCCCTATTAAGCTTTTTCCACCAAATAGAAGCATAATCAGAAAACTCAACAACAGCAAGTTTAACCTTCTTACCTTCAGAGTAGTTGTGACAGTCAAAGATTGCTTCAACCTTTCTCTCCCAATCAAGATACAAGTCCGGATCCCTTGTTCCCTTGAAAGATGGCATCCGCATCTTTATATTACTTATATTATCATCCTCTATCCTACCTCTTTGTCCCCTCCTATCTCCTCTCACCCTATCAAAATCAATATCATTAAAATCATCAATAAAGTTTGCTTGATTTACAATAGGAGCATGGGGTACATTTCTTCTAGCAGGTGGCCTAACATTATTATCCCTCCTAAGTTCAGCTATTGTATCATTTTGATCCGCAATGGTATCCCTCATTTCTTGGAGTTGGAGATTCAGCCTTTCAAACTGTTGATGCATGGCTTGCAAGGTAAAATCATTCCTTGCTTTGATTTCAGCTTCTTGGAGAACCATTCGTTCATTATCACTACCTGTATGTGACATCTTTAAAAATTGTATCACACAAATTAGCTTCTTCTTTTTTTTTCTCGAAATAACCTTTGAACAAGTACTTTATAGATTTATAGTTAAACCTAACTTGTATGTAGTTCTTAGTAGTAAAACTCGGATTTTTCTTTTGTTTTTTTGGGAACAATTAAAAGAAGAAAGAACCAAATCCCAGAACTTTTAGGCTCGGTTGAAATAAGACACGAACAAAAAGGAAAGAATATAAATGTGTAGAATACAGAGAGTAACAAAATCAAGGATCCCTCTTCTTGTTTCCTTTGTTAATTTTTGGAAACACTTAGATACAAAAGATATATCCCGGAGAGCAAGCAATTGTATTTCTTCTTGTTTTAAATTGGATTTCCTTTTTTTTTGTTTTTTTCTGTTTTTTTTTTGTTTTTTTTGTTTTCAAAATATCCCAAGAATTATCAAGAACGAAATCTTGATAGAACCGCTCCGATACCACTTGATAACAACTAGGTCGGGAATCCAAACTAGAGTAAGAATTTGAGAAGTAAATGCGGAAGCAATAACAACGGGAATTGAACAACTAGAATTAAAGAGACGAAAATAAAGGATATGGGAAAGATTCAAGGAAAGAATTCCGAGAACTTTCAAGAACGCAAGTTCTATAGCCTTGACAAGATCAAAGTAACAACGTCTTGATTTATGAAAGAAATCAAACGCCTTTACTTAAAAGCAAATCAAAACAATAGATTCGGATCTTGACCACTTTACGAGTAACTTGAGACAACAATTAATACTAGTATTAATCGCCTTCTAAGAATACCACAAAGGAATCAAAGATATCACAAAAGAGAAGTAATCTTACTACCTTGAACTATGAACTAGTAAAGGTTGAAAGATAAATCTCAAAGCACAAGTAACAAAGGTTCAAAAGAACTCTCAAAATATGATATACTCACTCAATAATAATCTGCCTTATGAAGCAGAAAAACACACTATTTATAGGAGTACAAAGGCATAAAAATAACATTAAAAACTAGGTGGGGTGGTGGTAGTGGAAAACACAATTATTACAATGAGGTAGGTGGTTGCTAATGTCTAAGAAAAGTCTTTGGTAGGTGAGGGGCGGCCAAGACTATTTGGGGCAGATTTGGGCCTTAAAACAACTTGTTTTGGGCCATTTGTTTGGACTCCAATTGGGCTGTTCTTGTAACACCTCTTTCTGGACTCTTTTAAGCTCATTTTGAGCCTATTTGGTGACTCCATGGGCAGATTTGTGTAACCAAATCTTCCTCCTCTTGGACTTCAATTTGAGCAACCAAATAGTTGTAAAACTTAGACAACTCTTCTCCTTTGGGCATGAGCTCTTCCTCCATAGTTAGAAGCTTCTTTATTTGCCATTGAAGTCCAGCAACCTTAGTTTGCAATTCTTTAGCTTGAGATCTTGTAAATGGCCTTCTTGGAGCTTTCAAAACTCTATCCTTATCAGTGATGCTATCAAAAGAGCATGACATCACAAAGCAAGTGGCGATAGAAAAAAGAATCCTTGATTAATAGAGGCAGAAACGCAGGCCAACACCGCTTATACCCGATCTAAGCCGGCCAAAGGGTCAAATGTAATAAAAAGAGAAACAACAAACAAATAAACGCCCATCGGTGTAACCAAAGGAAAGACTAACACAGAACAGACTCATCCTTTTTACTCGGCGTCAACACTGCCGTCTCCATCTTTACCTCCATCAAGGCCATCATCGATATCACCGCCACCACGGGCACCATCGGTCTCGAGCGTCCCCACTTCATAGCCGTAGCTAGCTCTTGCTTCGCGGGCTTTTTAGCGTGCCACCTCCACAACCTCCCAGACATGGTGCCCTCCTCCAACAGGTTCTTCAAAATGTCAAGCTGGGCTTCGGTATAGACCCAAAGTTCGTGAGTCTGGGGTGGAGCGCCGGCACAAGCCGGTCCAGCCAAGGCCCTCAGGTGCTAGTTCTTTTCCTCCAAAGCAACAACCCAATCGGACAAATCCTGAGCCTTTTGGTCAATCTTGCTGATTCGCTCCTCAAGCATTGCCTCCCAAAGGGTCGCAGCTTCACCCTACCACTCTCGTTGGGATTCCTGGACACGAACCGCTGCCTCAAAGGCCGCCTCCCTTGTTGACGCGTCCCTCTCTGCACGTTCCAAGACGGCAACCTGACCCTCCAGGGCAACCAACTTCGCTCACCACTCGGCCTCAAATTCCACAATTCTGGCCCGACTTTGCTCCATCTCCAGCTTTAGTTCCCGCACCTTGCATTCCAGATACTCGCACTCGGTGGCAACACCCCTCCCCACTTCTAGCTCATTATCCTTTAGACGGATTTGCTCATCGAGCTCACTCCTGTTGCGCAGCACTTGCAATAGCTTATGGTCCTTCGACTCCAACTCTTCACCCCAACGCCTGGGTGCGAGGATCATTTCTCAACCACTCATGTAGCTCACAACACCTATCGTGGTAACGACGATACTTTCCCAACATCTGCAAGAAGATCCTTGACCGAACGTTGGCCCTGCGGATGTTTTCCACTTCTAGTATATACGACTGCAAAACATAAAGAGTAGTTCGAGAAAACATTCGCTCCACACTAAAGGGCTGACAAATTAAAAGTCTAAGTATAGCATACCCACAAGTCCATTACGGCCACCTCCTCCATCACGGCGACATTCGGAACCCCCCTCAAGGTCTCATTCTCAGCCCCGGAACACAACATGCTGAACTTTTCCACCAACTCACCCCTCTAGGCCAACAGGTTCATATTTGCAGGAACATCCATGAGGCAGTTCGGCCCCTCCGCGTTAACCACTGAATGGGTGATGCCCTCTTCAAACATTCGAACGTTATTAGGGTCCAGGTCGGACTCAGACTCATACTCCTCCACCAACACGCTCTTCCGCCTCTCCGCTGCCAACGGTGTGGCACGACCTACCGATGATGATGGCAGCTCGACCGAGGTCATGGTAGTAGTCCCCAAGAACTAATCATTCGCCACATTCACAATAGGAACTTCCGTTTGAGGTGCAGCAATAGCAGAGTCCTCCAGGCTCTGACACGCAGGAATAGCATCGACCGTATGTTCCGCCTCTACAGCAGACTCTGCGATAACACCTCCCTTTTGACCCGCTGGAGGAGAGTCCAAGTTAATTACCGTTGGGGGAGCTATCTCGAAGCCCAATCTCAACCTCTTTGGTGGCTCGTCCTCCTCATCGGTCGATGAAGACTCAGCTAGTAGATGAACAGTAGCGAATGGACCTTCATCTTGGGGCACGGCTCGGTCTGGGCTGGTGAAAGCCACCGACTCCACGGATGCCACCCTCGACAAAGGATGAGCTACAGGTGGAGCACTAATCCGAGCGACCGCACCCAGTGACGAGAAGCCAACTGAGGGCCCCTGGTTGTGCGAACCCTCCCTAATCACAACGAATGAAGTTCAGGAAATGAGAAATGGACAAAAACGGCCATGAAGTAAGAAGGAAATATCACATGTGAGGGGCCTATGACCAAACTTTAGATGGAACGACACCCACGTGCGAATTCCCGCTGTGTGGGGGCAAGACGGCCTCTAGCCAGTCCCGGATCCCCTCCGAGGACGGCGGCGGCACCTTCTCGACTGCAAAACATTAGAAATAAGTCTACAGGCAACACAAGACACAAAGGAAGAAAGACCAAAACGAATTTCGACGACAAGAAATAGATACATACGAGCAAAATTCCATACCGCTAGGAAGTCGGTCGGATCTGCAACAAGATGTTCGATCCGCACGAAGAAGAAATTATCAGCAAAGCGGCTGTTGGTGCGGTCATCCATACCGACCACCCACCCTCTTGACCCACGAGGACGTGTGTGGATCATAGTGCCCCAAATCCTTTAAGGGGCGAACAGGCTAAGCATATGTCTCAGGGTGACTTCACGACATGTTAGCTCTGCGTATTTAATGAACATGAGAAAGAGCTTGTACAAGTACGGAGATATCTGGGCAAGGGACACCTCGTAGTAGCGACAAAAGTTGACCACTAGCATCGGGAGCGGCAATGTGTACCCCATAATAAAAGGGTACACGTAGAACGAGCAATATCCAGGGCGGTCTATCTACACCCTGTGATTTTTCCCGGCGGGTATTATTTTGATGTAGCTAGGTATGCCCCATCGCTCCCTTAACTCCCTTATTCCAGACTCCCCCATAAGGGATTCGATGTCGGAGTACTCTCCGCCGCCGCCGACACTGAAGTCTTCCACCACCCTCCCCACACGGAACAAGATCTCATCCACTGAAGGAACCCCTTTGTTCTCCGCCAAGTCTGAATCCCCTCCCGCCCGAACGTGATCCTCAGTTGTCGGCGGGATGGCAGGAAGATTGTCATGAGAAAAAGATCCCAGCATCATTAATTTAGAGAGGAAGAGGGAAGCTTTTTCAGGAAAACAGGAAATTAAAAGAAGGTTATAAGAGAAGAGGCAAAGAAAGAGCTCAAAATGCCGAAAGGGATGAATATTCAGAAAATTCTCTCGGAAGCAGGCAAAAAGAACCTAAGAAAGACAAAATGCAAGGTTTAGCCAATTTATAGGGCACGGATTCCCCGAGCGCGAAAACCAAGTCGCCATTAGAACTTGACCAGTCATGAAAACAATTCGGTTCCTCGGGAACATGCGCACTTATGACTAGCAAGCGCTATCATGACCGTTCACGTGAAACGACGCTCCTTTTATCAACCACCGCTTCTTCAAATCGCCGCAATGGTATGTGGGCATCGACGAACACCCTCTATGCTGTTTCGAAGCTCGTGACGCGATTGAGGAAGGAATATGAACCAGACTCCTAACACGACCATGTCGTTACATAGTATGTCCATCGAGGTCAATAGGGTACAATCTCGACGAACGGAGGGACTAACTATATTGGTCAGAAATCTGCCCAATCGGTGGTCATGGTATCGACCCCGTCTCAAGCGTTCCCCAAAGCAATGGCTAACGAATCTGACCTCGTCCGATCTGCACAAATTATGAAGATAGCATCGAGGTCGCCTCCTCCACGAGGGAAGCGCCACCCCCTCGAGCGGGTTAGCCAAGAGAGGGTCCGATGGGCGTGAAACCCCCAACTATAAATAGGGAAGAAGAGAGTTACTAAGGGGTGGGGGGGGGATCTCTAGAGATTTTGGGGACTATAGACTTTCTTTATTCTCTCCGTCTCCCGAAAAGGAAATGAATGTCCCTTCATTTCGAGATCCGATCTAAGAGAGGGAAAACAAACTACAATTTCCTAAACCTTCATAAGGGGAGGCAGGACCAATTTTCATGATCAATAAAGTCTCTTGAATATTATTTCTATAAACCTATTGTCTTGCTTCTCTAATCCTTGATTTAGTGTTTATTATGGTTGGCTACGATTTACCTCTTTTCATACATTTGATTGATTTGCTTAAATATTGTTCGATAACATTTTAAGTCGAACAATTTTAAAGTTCAAACTACTACTTCCTCCGGTCCAAAATAAGTGATTTTTTTGTCTTTTTCTTGTGGTCTAAAATAAGTAATTTTTTCGAATTTCAAAATTAAAATAATTATTTTTATTCCTACATTATCAATTTTACTGCTAATGCTAAAATGTAAATTTGTAAAAAATCCAAAAAAATTTAATTATTTTGGACCAGAGGAGTACTATTCAATCTCTCACCTTACACTTTCCTGTGAAGTATTGAAATACTACACCATACTTTCATTTAAAAAAAAAAAAAAGATGTAACCCTACCATCCATAAATAATTGCATTATGGAGCCATCTTCTTCTTTATTTTCTCCCTTTTTCTTTTCATTTCTTCTCTTCTTTTTTTTTTTAAGCAACGTTCTGCTTTTTAAGTTTTTACAAATTACAACCATTAATTAATATTTGTTAAAAAGCAGCTACTATTACTGGAGATGCTACGAATTTTCTTTTATCTCCACACACAGTTTCTACGTACTACGTAATACGGAATTACCACTATTTTCTAACATTTGTCCGGACTGAATCCAACGAGGTTGTTAGCCAGGTCATAACTGACACGTGTCCCTTGCTGCTGTATGTTTCCAATAATAGATAGGGACCCTTCCGTCGGGGCAAAAGCCAAGCAGAATTTCCCCGACGAGTCCACCGGTATCAGATAATTCTTCGGGTGCAACGACAGCGTTTTATCGCCGGTGAAATGAAACGCCAGCGTCGGAACACTCACTTTCTTCATAGACGACAGGTCGTAGCAAGTGTCGAACAGGGCGAACTGTCCGTCGGAAGGCAAATTCTTAGTGAATTTCACGAAGGAATCACGCAAAGCATTGTAAGCGGTGGTCTGTAACCGAGTCACCGCCGTACCGGAGTCCACAATAATCCCGCCGTTTCCACTTCCGTCCACCTGGAACACCGACGCTGGAATAGACAGCATCTGACCACCGACGCTGATTCCGGTAAGTCCGACGTAGAAGAAAGTGCTCCTTCTCGAGTTACGGAGTAAGGGAGCAATTACGGAGTCACCGGGCCGTGCCGAGTTAAAATCCAGCGTTGACGACGAAGCAGAGTCACGGTCCACGAAGCAGTAGGAAAACGACGACGCTTTGATTTGAGATGGTAGAGATAAAGTGCCGCCGCCTAGAGCAATCAAACCAGCGGCGCCGACGAAGAGTCCTTCATTATCATGGCCACAGCCTATAGCAACTTTAGAGAACGAACCAGAGTTCCCAAACGACACTGTTTCAGTAGCAAACTCTCCTACGGTAAACGAGCCGTCACCGTACGAGACCTGATAAAGACACGCGTTAGTACCACAAGCGGAGACCTCAAGAGCAGAGCAGTGAGCATCATCGCAAGAGACCCGACTGTAAGTGGAAGAACCCGACGGGTTGAAAACTGGATCCGACTGCTGATAACAATCCGAACACGGCTCACATTGAAGCCACGTGATGTCACTACCAGTGTCTAAAACCATGTAGAATTCTTTAGCCGGTTGGCCCAACCCGAGCCGAGTGAAATACTCGCCGCTGCCCTGACTAGCTCCTGAAGTAATAGGAGTTTGAAGGTCTTCGGGTTGCAACATGGTTTGAACCGGCTTGAGATCCGAATGAGTAAAGTTGGAGAGTGAGAGGGTGAGCTTCATGGTCAGTGAGGAAACTCGGGCCGAGTCACGTTCGAGTCGAGAGAGAGTGAGGGATGCATAGTCCTTATGACTTGTCTTAACTAGAGCTGAACGAGGGTAAATTGAAACAGAGATTGAAGAAGTATTTGGAGTACTTCTAATAGCTTCTTGTTGAAAAGCTTGTGAAGTTGGAGACAGAACTTGAACAGTTTTTTTAATGGATTCTGCTACGTCAAAGATTTGGGAGTGTGGGTATGAAGATGATAAGGAGCGAGAGAAAGCACAGGGGATGAAAATAACAGAGAGAAGAAGAAGAAAGAAGCAAAAATGGGCCATTTTTGGAGAAAATTCAAGAATGAAAGGAATGGAGAAGAAAAGAGAGGAAGAAGTGGATATAAGTAGAAGGAGGAGGAGGGGAAAGCCGAAAGGGAAGGGAAAAGAAAGGGAGGGAGGGGGCTCACGTCAGACTTGTTGAATCAAAACAAAAGCATTTAAAACAGAGAAAGAAGCTTGATACCTGCTCTTTGTTCTACAACTATAAAAGAAGAGAAGATATTGCCACCATTAATTATTGCTTTTCCTCTTCTTTATTAATCATTTTTGTCCTTATTCTTTTCCTTTTCACTTTTTTGTTTGTTTAGCTTCAAGTTATTTGCCAGCATAAAACAATGAAAATAGATTAAGGGTCAATAAAAACCAAATGAAAAATACAAAAGACAAGTGTTATTCATTAGAAAGAAATGTGTAGAGATCTTTTATTGATGATATTGGTTTGGTCCGTCTCTCCATAGAGAAGTTCAGAGCATTACAATGATATTCCTTTTTTCCATAATATGGGGGTATTGTTGTGTGTTCTCCCTTTCTTGGGAGTAGTGGTGAAGAAGAAGAAGCAGCCACCTTTTTAGGGTTCCTTCTCATAGTATTTATAGACATAAGATGCGTGAGCTGGCCGTGACTATGCTGAGGTTCTGTCCTTACGATGGCCGATAGGTCGTAGCCTTGATGACCGAGTTGGCTGATAATCGGGTATCGTAGTTAATAAGTGGTCATACCATTTATTAACTTTGAATTAGCTTAGGACATAGTTAATCTCGTTAATTATCTCGAGGTCATATTTTGACCCATACAGTTAGTCCCTCCGTTTATCGAGGTCGTGCCTTTACCGAGCTCGATGAGCGAACTTCTTTGGAAGTAGTTTCGGTCGTGCTCAATAATGGCCTTAGCCATTTTTATGGGGGAGATTATGCCGTTGAAGTGAATGGCCTTAGTCATTTTGTGTTGATAACCTTGACCATACGAGTAACTTCGACCGTAGTCGAGTAGCTTGCATACATGTTGAGGATGGCCGTAGCCAGCTGTTCATTGGGAATTGTCGTAGCCTTAATACTGTAGGCGGCCTTAGCCGCTTTTATACTAGAGATGGCCATAGGCCTCAATACTGTGGACGGCCTTAGCCGTTTACATACTGGAGATGGACATAGCCTTAATACTATGGACGGCATTAGCCGAGGTTAACAATGGCCTTACCCATTTTTATGTGGGAGATTATGCCGTTGAAGTGGATGGCCTTAGTCATTTTGTGTTGATAACCTTGACCATGCGAGTAAATTTGACCGTAGTCGAGTCGCTTTCATACATGTTGAGGATGGCCGTAGATTCATTAGGAATGGTCGTAGACTTAATACTATGGGTGGTCATAGCCGCTAATATACTGGAGATGTCCATATGCCTTAATACTGTGGACGACCTTAGCCGTGATGGAGTCAAGTTGGTGACCTTGGTTGCATGTTGTCGAAGATCTTAAATGTTCGCTCTTGGGAGAGGGCCGTAGTTGTGTATATGTTAGGAATGGCCGTAGCTACCTTTACATATGAGAGGACGGTCGTAACTATCTATACCGTGGGGGTAGCCGCAGCCTTTTGTTCTTTGGAGATAGCTGTGATTATATTGTCGACGACCATTATTTTTGTATGGTGTCGATGTTATTTAATCATAGCGGCCAGGGGGAGTATAAACTTACTTACCATGTGTTTTGGCGACGTCCAAAGTTTTGAAAGTACGCAGGATGTTACCTGGAATGTTCTCAGATCATTATAACCATTTCGAAGGCGAAGCGCCGGTTGGCGACTGAAAATCCGCTTCATGGAGTTCTGTCATTATACCGCATATTTCTATAGAATCGGACCGTTTTACGGTTGGACAAGCAATTAATGATGACTATTGGAATTCATGAGAGCCACTTGTGTCTCTTATAAATAAGGGGCTGAGGCATTAGTTTCTCACTTTTTGTAATTTGCTTAAGAGAAATCTCTGAAGAACTTTCTTCGCATAGTCAGTTCATCGTTGTTCTTGCTCTTTGGTTGTTGTAATCTTCATCTTCCTTCGTTGATTCTTACTTCTTTCCGATCTCTTTGATCAGAAAATGGCAAGCAGTTCCTCCAGAAATGCTGCTCAGTGCAAGGTGACATTATCGCCTTGGCGATTCAAACATCAGTTCTAGTTGCTGAGAGGGAGGTAGTTCCTCAGCAACTGCTTTGGTTGGAGAATCGGACGCCATTGTGTTGGCAGGGGCGGGAACCTCTACTTCCCGATCGGCGGACGGAGGGTGGGGTACCGTAGGGGAAGGGTCTAACTCTGAGTCCGACTTGGACCCTAACGATGTCCGCATGATTTAGGACGGCCATACCCGCACAACGGTGCATGCGGAAGGGTAGTTCTGTTATGTTAAGATCCCTACTGAGCAGAACTTGCTGCTTCAAGAGGAGAATCTGGTGCCGTTGTTCGAGGTTCTGTGCTCGGAGGAGGAAAGCATGTCGTTGAAGGTCATCTCAGCAGTCGGGCTGATGGGAGATGCGGTCGCGCAAGGGCCTAACGGTACGTGTGGTAACTTAGTTTCTCTTTGTTTCACTTGGTTGATTTTTGTTCTGATTATTGCTTCGTTCTTGTAGCTATTTTTGTTGCAGGTGGAGAGCATCCGCCGAGCTAACGTCCGTTCGGGGATTTGCTTGCGGGCGCTGGAGGAGTACCATCGATATTGGGACCGGTGCCGTGGGATGCGTGAGCGCATGAGGAACTACCCTCGGAATCGGGGTCTCGTCAAAGAGCTGGCAAGGCGAGAACTTCAAATGCAGCAGACCCTTGGCAGGGTTAATACTCTTGAGGAGCAGCTTCATCGTAAAGACGAGGAGATGGAATCCGAGAGTAGGGCTGCTATTGAGAGGGGATGCCAAGATCGGGCCAAGGCGGCAGAGGCCTTTGAAACTTTGACAAAGCAGGTGGTCATTTTGGAGACGAGGCCGCTGCCTTGAGGTTGTAGGTGAGGGACGCTGTGTCGAGGGTCAGAATGCTGGAGACGGCAGACTACGTTCGTGAATGGGGACGGGAGCTGGAGAGGGTTGTTGCGGCCTTTCGAGAGGAAGCGCTGGAGGAATGCATTAGCGTATATGAACGGGATGCCAAGACTGCGGTAGATCGAATTACGGCCTTAGAGGCCGAGAACCAGCGCTTAAGGGATCAGGCTGCCTTTTTCAGCCCGGCTCGTGATCTTTGGACGTTTATCAAGGCTCAACTTGACGTGTACAAGAGACTGTAGGAGTCCGGCATTGTACCTGAAGCCTCTTATGAAGGAGCCCATCAAAAGGCTCGCGAGGCCCGTGTCGACTACGACTTTGATCCAGCTACGCCAGGGGTTGATGATGGCGCTGAGGGCATTGGTGATGTTGGTGGTGGCACCGAGTGAATAGGATTTGTTATACTTTTCTTGTTTTCGTTGCCGTTTGGCTAACTTTTTTTGTTTTGTTTTCTTTCTTTCTCATTTACCGGCCTTGGCCGGGCGTAAGCAGGGATGACCCGTTGTAATTAAAGATGTAAAATATATGCAATTTTATTTTCCTATGTTATGCCTGGTGTTTATTTTGTACCTTTCCCCATGTCTTTGATCGTAATGGTGGCGATGGCCTTGACCATAATAATGTTGGCGGCCTTGGCTAGGTAGGTGCCTTCGATTGTCATCGAGTCGTTTGCTTGCCTTAGTCATAGACTAGGTCGGCTATTTAGCGGTGACGTCCTTGGCCGTGATTAAGTGCTTTTTGTTTATCGCTTCTCTTTTACTTGTGTAAACAAGTTGTGGCCATTATTTGGCGATAGTGGCACTTAGCCTCAGTCCTAGTTCGAGCGCGGTCGAACAACTAGTCATGATGGTAGGGAATGCGGCCTTGTACTTCGACCGGGGCCGAACTATACGTGGCACGAATTTTAGTTCGAGTTGGGTGTACTTACTTGAATGGTGAGGGAGCTTAACTTGTTTCTCCGTCCATGGCCCTTCAGGCTTGAGGACGAACGCGTTTGGCCTTGTTGTTTGAGCAAGATTGGCATTGTAATGGTGAAGGCATATGGCCTGAGTCGTTGTTCCACCGTAGTTGAGTCTTGCGATTTTTACTAGTGGAGGTGCATGGCCCGAGTCCCGGTCCAACTTGTAGTTGGACTTTTCGGTGAAGGCACGCAACTTGAGTCGATGTTCAATCGTAGTTGAATCTTGTAAATTTTTTCATAGCGAGGGCGCATAGCCTGAGTCCCAATTCAACCATAGTTGAACCTCGATAATTTTGTGGCGAAGGCGCATAGCATGAGTCCCAGTTCAACTTGTAGTTGAAATTTTTGGTGAAGGCACGTAGCCTGAGTCACTATTCAACCGTAGTTGAATCTTGTAATTTTTTGATGGCGAAGGCGCATAGCGTGAGTCCCAGTTCAACTTGTAGTTGAACGTTTTGGTGAAGGCACGTAGTCTGAGTCGTTGTTCAACCGTAGTTGAATCTTGTAACTTTTTTTATAGCGAAGGCGCATAGCCTGAATCTTGTTGTGTCAGTGTTTGAGTGTTGAAGCTTTGTGGCGAAGGCGCATAGCCTGAGTCCAGTTCAACTTGTAGTTGAACTTTTTGGTGAAGGCACGTAGCCTGAGTCGCTGTTCAACCGTAGTTGAATCTTGTAAATTTTTTGATAACGAAGGCGCATGCCCTGAGTCCCGGTTCGACCGTAGTTGAACCTCGATAATTTTGTGGCGAATGCGCATAGCCTGAGTCGCAGTTCAACTTGTAGTTGAACTTTTTGGTGAAGGCATGTAGCCTGAGTCGCTATTCAATCGTAGTTGAATCTTGTAATTTTTTGTTGGCGAAAACGCATAGATTGAGTCCCAGTTCAACTTATAATTGAACTTTTTGGTGAAGGCACGTAGCCTGAGTCGCTATTTAACCATAGTTGAATCTTGTAATCTTTTGTTGGCGAAGGCGCATATCCTGAGTCCCAGTTCAACTTATAGTTGAACCTTTTGGTGAAGGCACGTAGCCTAAGTCGCTATTCAACTGTAGTTGAATCTTGTAACTTCTTTTTTGATGGCGAAGGTACATAGCTTGAGTCCTGGTTCGATCGCAGTTGAACCTCGATTGTTTTTGTGGTGAAGGTGCATAGCCTGAGTCCCAGTTCAACTTGTAGTTGAACTTTTTGGTGAAGGCACGTAGCCTGAGTCGCTATTCAACCGAAGTTGAGTGTTGTAATTTTTTGTTGGCGAAGGCGTATAGCCTGAGTCCCAGTTTAACTTATAGTTGAACTTTTTTGGTGAAGGCACGTAGCCTGAGTCTCTATTCAGCCGTAGTTGAATCTTGTAACTTTTTTTTTATGGCGAAGGTGCATAGCTTGAGTCCCGGTTCGATCGTAGTTGAACCTCGATAATTTTTGTGGTGAAGGTGCATAGCCTGAGTCCCAGTTCAACTTATAATTCAACTTTTTGGTGAAGGCACGTAGCCTGAGTCGCTATTCAACCGTAGTTGAATCTTGTAACTGTTTTTTGATGGCGAAGGCGCATAGCCTGAGTCCCGGTTCGACCATAGTTGAACCTTAATAATTTTTGTAGTGAAGGCGTATAGCCTGAGTCCCAGTTCAACTTGTAGTTGAACTTTTTGGTGAAGGCACGTAGCCTGAGTCGCTATACAACCGTAGTTGAATCTTGTAATTTTTTGTTAGCGAAGGTGCATAGCCTGAGTCCCAGTTCAACTTATAGTTGAACTTTTTGGTGAAGGCACGTAGCCTGAGTCGCTATTCAACTGTAGTTGAATCTTGAAACTTTTTTTTTATGGCGAAGGCGCATAGCTTGAGTCCCGGTTCGACCGTAGTTGAACCTCGATAATTTTTCTGGTGAAGGCGCATAGCCTGAGTCCCAATTCAACTTATAGTTGAACTTTTTGGTGAAGGCACATAGCCTGAGTCGCTATTCAATCGTAGTTGAATCTTGTAACTTCTTTTTTGATGGCGAAGGCGCATAGCCTGAGTTCCGGTTCGATCGTAGTTGAACCTCGATAATTTTTGTGGTGAAGGCGCATAGCTTGAGTCCCAATTCAACTTGTAGTTGAACTTTTTAGTGAAGGCACGTAGCCTGAGTCGCTATTCAACCGTAGTTGCATCTTGTAATTTTTTGTTGACGAAGGCGCATAGCGTGAGTCCCAGTTCAACTTATAGTTGAACTTTTTGGTGAAGGCACGTAGCGTGAGTCATTGTTCAACCGTAGTTGAATCTTGTAACTTTTTGTTGGCGAAGGCGCATCGCCTGAGTCCCAGTTCAACTTGTAGTTGAATCTTTTGGTGAAGGCACGTAGCCTGAGTCGCTATTCAACCGTAGTTAAATCTTGTAATTTTTTGTTGGCGAAGGCGTAGAGCCTGAGTCCCGGTTCAACTTATAGTTGAACTTTCTGGTGAAGGCACGTAGCCCGAGTTACTATTCAACCGTAGTTGAATCTTGTAACTTTTTTTAATGGCGAAGGCCCATAGCCTGAATCTTGTTGTGTCGGTTGTGAGCACGTGATTTTTGCCTTACCTGAGAAGTACTCCCAGAAAATTCAAAATAAAAATAGTTTCGTGTTAGGCATGATTTTTGTGATTTTGTGTTATTTTATCTTAAATTTACATTTTTTGTGTGCATGTTTATTAATAAAATACAAAAACATATACATTAAGTTTTGCATTTTTCATGTGATTTACATTTTTTAAGTGATATGTAGTTATGTGGGATAATTATAGTAAAAAATAGTTGTGTTATAGGTTAGTATATGTATATATATATATATATATATATATATATATATATATATATATATATATATATATATATATATATATATATATATATATATATATATATGTATATGTATATATACACACACATATACATATAATACATCATAAAGAGCAGAATTGGGCCATGTTTTAGTCCAAAAGACTGGCCCAAACCCCTCACCCGTCCAGCCCACACCACTGGATCGGCCCACCCTCACCTTGGATCGATCTGAGCCGTTCAGATCATTTGATCCAATGATCCAACGGTCACCTGTGCCCCGACCCATATCCACACAAGAAGAAACCCGCCCGGTCCAAGACATACCCAAACGACATCGTTTCATTAAGTGGGTGGATCCAAGCCGTCGATCTAAATCGATCACGCTTAGTATATATTCCTAATTCCTTACCCCGCCCCCCTTTCAGACCCCCCCCCCCCCTCACACCTATCGTCTCTCTTAGAGACTAATAATGCCGCCCTCCTCCGCCGTGCTCCGCCTGCCGGAAATCGCCTCACGGCGGTTCCGGTAGGCCAACGGCCACCAACTTTACACCACATACCCGCCTCAACCCCCTCTATCCAACCCCGTGCATGGTTTGTCTCGAATCAACCTGGATATTCTCGAATCTTCATTTGAAGATTCGAGTCGAACTCGAACCAGCTCCGCCGGCCACCAACTTTACACCACACCACCTCTAGACCTCCCTTACACGCCTACCGCCCTTAGTTTCATTCGAATCTGACCAGAACCCCTCAAACCCCAATTTGAACCTCAAGAACCCTAGAAATCTAATTAGGGATTCGGGGTCCAAAAGCGAAACAAATTGGGGTCTAATAGACCTTAGTGGAGATGTTTTCATTTGAAAACATTTCGATTAAGTTCCGTTAGACTCCAAAATCCAAATGGGAGTCAAATCCGAGATTGGTCCGGGTTCGTTCAAGCTTTGATTGCGGCTTATGCGGTATTTCTATTTTTCTTTCTTCATGCTCAATGTGTTAATCATGTGAATTGCTTGTTCTTGTTTCTTCCTTAGTTTGTTGTTTTGTTCTTCATCTCCCCAAGACTTTTATTTGGTCAATTGCTCATCTGTAGCATTTGTTTGATTGCGGATATGTTTAAATGCGTATTCATTTCGATTAGCGTCGTCAACGAGTTAACTCATTTGTGTGATTGTTCATGTAAGTGTATGCCTGTATGCAATTCACTAGCTTAGAGGCCTGTTACTGTTTGATTCCTGTAAGTGTGATTGTTCCTGTAAGTATGATTGTTCATGTAAGTGTGGTTGTTCATGTAAGTGTATGCCTGTATGCAATTCACTAGGAGCTAATTGGATATAGAAATCAAGGTTCGAATTAACTGATTAAGAAATTAAGTTTTAATCATTTTAGAATACTTTAATGCCCTGCACATGAGGCTAATCAGTGGGATTTACTGCCACAGCAGAGCAGCCCACCAGTTGTCCCCTGCTACTGACTTTAATTAACAAACCCATGCCTAGACATGTAGTAGTGGAGGTATAAGAGAATAACATGGGCAAAGATGGGGGAGGGGATTAGTTTAAGTGATAAAAGGTCTGTTATTTAGCTATAAATACAGAAGAAAGAACACTGGAGAGGGGCGGGAGAAAAAAATAGACACAGCAGAGATACACACATACAAAGAGACAGATAGAGAAAGCTGGGAGTTAAGAAAAACAGGGAAAAACAATATTGAAACCAAGATACAGAGAGAACAAAAAAGGATAGAGAAGTTACTGTTTCATTGGCTTTTGGTTACTGTTTCGTGTGTTGTGGTTGTGCTTTGCTATTGGTTGTAGTGTTCGTTTGGTTGCTGTTGTTCTTGTGTTGGTGGTGGTGCTGTGCTACTGTTTTAGTTGGTTCAGTGGTTGAGTGTTGTGGTAGCTCTAGTGGTTGTTGTTGGTCTGTTTGATTGCTGCCACTGGTTGTTGTTGCTGTTTGTGTCTATTGTTGTTGTTGATCCAGTGTTGTTGTTGTGCTACTGTGGTTAACTGCCACTGGTTGTTAGTCTGTTTGATTGCTGCCACTGGTTGTTGTGGCTGTTTGTGTCTATTGTTGCGGTTGATCCAGTGTGGGTGCTGTGCTACTGTGGTTAACTGCCGCTGGTTGTTGGTCGTGTGTATTGAGTGTTGCTGGCTTGGTCTATTGTGTTGCTGTTGGTTTACTGTGGTTGTTACTGGTCTATTGTTGTTGCTCCTGTTACTGTTGCTGCATTGCCATTGCTCACTCATCTTTGTTCTTCCGCGTTCCAGGTACACATCTCTGTTGTTGTAATTCCTTGGTTCGAAAAGAATGAAGCCTGAAGCTTATGTTTGAAGTCTGTTGAATCATGTAGTCGTCCAAAGTCTTATGTTTGATTACGTTCTGTTATTATCTAATTAAGTTTGTATTGCTAGTTTTGGTTATGGAAAAGTGTAGCTAGACCAAAGATACACTATCATTAGATATGCACGTAAACCTGAATTAGTCTGTTGTATCTCTGTTCAATCTTCTCTACTCATGTGTGTTATCTCCAAACCCGTTAACGTTAGATCTCATGTTAAAAGCAAGATTAGCTAGGGAGTTATTACTCAACTGAATGACGTAATTAGATTAAAGGAGTCGGGGTGCATTTCATGTGACCCGACCCCAATTTCGGGCAAGAGCAAATAAAGCGTGTCAGGAACCACCAGGCGCATTTCATGTGGTGTGGTTCGTAGCAAGTTTTAAATAATTTGGAATCGACTCCTAAGTAAAATACAGTGGGATGTAGTTCGCCTTAGATTTGAATTAAAGGTGCGCCTCGCCCAAATAGTTACACTAATCGCAAGGCCTTCACTAATGTACATATAAAATACTTAGATTTCGAGATGTGTCGTTTCTTAGCAAATATCACGTCCTTCTCAACAGTGTAAATAAGTAATCACTCCGGGCGCATATTTTAGTCCTACCTTCTTAAATACGGGTGTGCATTTCATGCGACCCAAATCCAAACCCCGAAATGTTGAATAAGAATATGTCGAGGATCCGAGTGCATTTCATGCGACGTGATTCGAAAGCATATTTTTAAGCAACTTTCTCTTTCGTAAATCATAACCAATAATAAAAGCGGTAAAGGGATATTAACTTGCACTAAGTACATAATTGTAAAAAGCAGATAGATAAGCCAAACACGACAGCTGAGAGACCGTGCTAGAACCACGGAATTCGGGAATGCCTAATACCTTCTCCCGGGTTAATAGAATTCCTTATCCGGATTTCTGGTTCGCGGACCGTTAAATAGAGTCATTCTTTTCCTCGATTCGGGATTTAACCGGTGACTTGGGACACCATAAATCTCCCAAGTGGCGACTCTGAAATAATTAAATAATTCCCGCCTCGATTGTCCTTTAATTGGAAAAACTCTTTGCACCCATGCGGGTGCGTAAAAAAGAGGTGTGACAACTCTGGCGACTCTGCTGGGGACTATCTTTAGAATTCGAGCTCGGAATAATTGTTGTATTTGGCATATTTATTATCTGGTTCTTTTACATGTTGGCATCAATGTGCTAAATGTTGTTTTTACTGCTTTGATATTTTGTGAACTGTACATATAAATTGTGCCGAAACCAATCTCCTCTCTGAGTCTTCTAAATCATGAAGAAGGGTGCACTTCGTGTGACTTCTTTTCTGTATAGTGTCTAATTCCCATTTTAGAACGAGGTTTGGATAAGTTGCAAAACCAGTGAAGCTTCTGTATTCCCGGGTCGCTGCCTCCTCCTCGGCTCGAGCTGTCCGCTCGGGTAAGCCAAGTCTAGAACAGATAAACCCAGGTTTTTAAACCTAGAATAACAAAGCTTCATGCCGGATCCCTAGTAGGAAACGTTTATTTACATCATGTCGCATTTGGCTTAGGGGACTCAACACAGGGGTTGGGTCCGTCTAGGACAGGTGACCTGAAATGAACAGACTATCCTGCTGCATCCTGCTTGTCTCGCGCATTTATCTGTTATAGACTTGCATGCCGACCGGCTTTAGAGATTAAAAAAAAAAAAAAAAAAATGTGTGTTTTGTTCTTAAGATAGAAATAGCTTATTTGTTTTCCTTTAGTAAAATGAATAAATAAATAATGTCGTTTGTTTCGTCAAAACCGAACTACGTGGGTTTGATTCTCATTGGATGTGAGATACGTAGGCAACCTCCATCAGGTCCAACTTCACCTTTTGAAAAATGGCCGAAAAATCAAAACTAACTTTTGTACTAAATAAGTCGGTGACGCTGTTTTTAAAAATAGCCGAATGTTCCCGAAAGGGACGCCGGAAGGCTAATTTCATATAAACGGCCACCTTTGGGTCAATTTTGATTTCGATCAATTTACCCCACAGCCTTAAAAGCCTTCGTCCCCGAGACGTTGAAAGGCCGTGATTGAAAACTGATTTTTTTTATTTTTTAGCAAAACAAAGTTGTTTTTCTCATTTAAATCACCTTAATAAATGTGCAGGATGAGCACGAATCAGAATAAATCATTTTCAATCTTTAGTGAGGTCCCTCAGCAGCTCCGTATATGGTGGAACGATTTGGAAGACAGTAGCAAAAAGGTAGTAGGGAGAATTTTGGGAGGTTTGGTTGATCTGTTGAATATCGAGCCAAGGGAGGACATCATCAAGGCACTGGTATCTTTCTGGGATCCGACCCGCAATGTGTTCCGTTTTGTTGACTTTGAATTGACGCCCACATTAGAGGAAATTGCGGGCTATGCAGGACTAAATGGGAAATTAAGAGGGCAATACCTGCTCTCACCAAGACCGGTATCTCCACATGGGTTTCTGGATTTGCTGAGCATTAGTCGGAAGGTAAAAAATGATGATCTGCTGAAAGGGTGTTGCGATCTCCAATTCTTATATCAACGGTACGGCACTCCTCGGGGTTTTGAAGAGTCAAACCTCGGACTGACTCACGCAGGGGAATAGAACCAAGTGGGAGGCCGGACGAATTCTAGCATTCATAACGACATTCTTGGGGATTGTGATTTGTCCGCGCGAAGATAAGAAAATAGAGATAAGTCCGGTAGGAATAGCCGATGTTGCAATCAAAAAGGCTACCAGCACGGTGGCCCCTTTGGTTTTGTCCGAAATCTATCGAGCCTTGACTGTATGCCGAGAAGGGGGCAATTTCTTCCAAGGTTGCAATCTGTTACTCCAATTATGGATGCAAGAACACCTCCATCACCGAACACAATACATGAACCACGGGTTGACCGGAAAAAACTGTATCAGGGGTTTCGAAGAACGGATGATGGGTGTTGTATTCCCTGAAGGCGTCGAGGCATGGCTTGCACGACTGAGCTCAATAGAAGCCGATCAGATCGAATGGGCGTTCGGGTGGTTACCCGATACCGAAGTAATATATATGGCAGCCGAGGAGTGTTATATCCTTCTGATGGGAATCCGCAGTGTCCAACCATATGTCCCTCACCGTGTACTACGTCAACTAGGAAGGTTTCAGGTTATTCCTACCGATCAAGACCTGAGGAAATACGCCATTGAGTTGAGCCCGGGAGTTGTGTTCCCCGAAGAGAAGATTAGAAGGCTGTGGCACGAATGTCGGTTCCTCGAGCCTAAAACCATGGTCCGGGAACTAGCTAAGGGAGAGGTGGACCCAAAGTACAATGTGTGGTTCGGGAAAAGATTTCAGATTCGTCGGAAATGTTCTAAAAGAGCCCATGTCCAACAGTTCACGGAAGATTCACAGGAACAATGGAATTGGCTAGCAAAGGAGGAGGGGTACAGGACGAAGATTGGTAGGATAGAACAGCAGGTCCGGGACCTTCAGTTCGAGAAGAACGTGCAAGCTGCCACCGACGAAGGAGACAAAAAGAAGTTGGCACAAGAAAACGACTTCTTGAGAGCTCAAATCCAGCAAATGAAAAGGGATGCTGACAGACAGTTGAGGAGTCGGGCAGACGAAAAATTGATAAAGGGTTTGAGAAGCCAAGTCACCGATATCCAAAGAGAATTGGACGAGTCGAAAGCTCAGACAACGAGGATCCGTGCTAGCTGGAGAAAGGAGGCACATCAACATGCACTTCACCTAAAACGGGTGGAAGAAGATTACACCGAGATCGTCACTAGCCTAAGGGAAGCAAATGTTGTCCTCAGGGAGCGGGTTTTCAAGCAAGCCCAAGATGCCAGAGCAGACCTCGACCGTTGCCACAGTTTGATGGCCCGACTGCAAGGACAAGTGGATAGGCTCCTAGATCAAGTCACCAACAATGCTCGAAGATTGGGGGCGAAAAGCCAGCAGATAGAGCGGCTACTCGGAGAAAGGGACATGATCAAGGACAGAATTGGAGAAATCGGGCACTATGTCACCATGAAGTGCCTAGCTTGCGAACGAATGCCCCGCGCCGACCTTTTCGCTTCAATTATGGGTTATGTTCATCGGATCATGGAAGAGTTGAGGGAACTGCATAAGGACCTCACACCAAGGCCCGCGGCAAGGCCGAATGATGCCTCGCGGGCCCCCAGGGATTTTAGGGCATTAGATTTTTGATTGAAAATGTATTTTGAAATGTTGAGTCAAGCTAGTTGGCATTTTTATCTTTACTTTCCCAAGCCAAGCATTTTCTTTTGTTTTGCTGATTATTGTAAGACGTGTTTTGTAACTGCACGGTTTTATTTGATATAAAAGTTACTGAATTTTGCCACAATCTTGTTACCAGAACTACGCTCGGTCTGATTCACGCGGGGTCGTGATACGTAGGCAACCCACATAAGATTCGACCACCACTAAAAAGAAAGGAATCCATAGGTTAAATAACAATAAGGCTTGCAAAGATAGTCGAAAAAGAAAAAAAGAAAGAAGAAAAAGAAAAAGAAAAAGAAGAAGGGCCGGAATGACGCATGTTAAGAATACATGTAGAAAGGGTTATTTGGTTAGGCGCATTGCATCCAACGTGCTATAACATATCTGTCAAACTCGGTAAACTAACAGGTTTGTTGATTTCCAGAAAGTTTAGCAGTTGGTTTGACAGAATATACTGGCCAGCCATCACTACCGTACTAGATCCAAAGGACCGGTTACAGTAAGCATGTCTAGTTCTCGCAAGAGTCTCGAGGAAGAAAAATCCGAGCTACAAATCATGAAAGAAGAGGTAGACCGGTTAAAACAACAGATAACAGAGATGCACCTGGCCTGGGCCAGGGAACAGTCTTCACCAAACCGCCCTACTCTCGCCTCAGCTCCGGAACATCCGCCCATCGATCCTTCAACAAGCGCCCCGATCTATCCATACTTTCAGGGGGAAAACCCATATGCCACCCACATTCCACCAGCCCAACCAAATCCTCCTCCAGCCACCCCTGTTTTTGTGGCACCTCCACCTGCTCCTCTCCAAAGGCCGGCCAGCGAGCCATATGTTCAGATCCACGACAACTCTTACTATCCTCCAAAGCCTACTTTCAGGGCTCCCGAACCACAATCACATACACCTCATCGGGATAATCCGGCAGAACCGAAAAGCACTTCCAAAGTTCGAACACGAGGAAGTTGTCGAAAAGTTAAAAGCCTCGGAGCAGCTCCTTCGAGAACACGCACCGGCTTGGGCAACCAGTGCCGCCGTCGCCTATAAGGATCCGTGTCCATTTCCGGACGTCCAGTTGCAGCAAGGTTTAAAATGCCCAAATTCGACCTATACGAGGGGCATGGCGACCCAGCGGCCCACCTGCGGGGGTTTTGCAGTAAGAAACGAGAGGGGCCGAGGACCCGGACGAGCTTCCGATAGCCTACTTCGGCCGCAGTCCGGGAGGATCCGCGCCGGGAGCGGTACACCAGGACAGATCCCGCAGATGGTTTACGTGGGACGATTTGGCTCAAGCTTTTATCGGCCAGTTCCAATACAATCTCGAGATAATCCCCGACCGCCTATCATTGCTAAAATTGGAGAAGAAGCCCGCTGAAAGCTTCAGGGAATTTGGTTTCCGTCGGAGGGAACAGGCGGCCAGGGTAGATCCGCCGATGAGAGAGAGCGAGATGGTGGACTACTTCTTGCATACATTAGAGCCCACCTACTTCGGATATCTGGTAACGTCCGTAGGCAAATCATTCACTGAGGTAATAAAAATGGGGGGTATGATCGAGGAAGGTTTGAAGGCCAACAAGATCATGAGCTACTCAGCATTGAAAGCCACCACTCAGGCTATCCAAAGCGGTACTGGAGGAGTACTGGGGAAAAGAGGAGAGAGGAAGTTGCGGCCGTCGAGTCCGGGGCATGGTTCAGAAATAGAGGCCCCGCACCCCAATATAGCCCACCCCATCCTCACCACCAAAATTACTCCCACAACCCATATAACCACCCGCAACATTACTATCCCGCACCCGATCCCCATTTTACTGTCCACCACGCACAGTCCTATTCTGCACCTCCCGTCCATGCACCGTGGCGTGCACCAAACCCGCAGAACAATTATCCACCCCCAAGAGCTTACAGAAACCCCTCGGGCGCGAGTTTCCGTCTGAACCAGGCATTCAGGGGCGACAGGGCACCAAGGCCAAAGACTTTCACTCCTTTGGGAGAGTCTTACACCAGTCTGTTCCACCGGTTGAAGCAAGTAGGGTTGCTAAATCCGGTTGAAGCTAAGTTACCAAACCCTCTCCCGAAGAACCTGGACCATTCAGTAAATTGTGCCTACTGCTCGGGATGTCCGGGACACGATACAGAAAAGTGTTGGAGGCTAAAGACGGCCATCCAGGAGCTCATTGACACTCGCAGGATTGAGGTCCAGACTCCAACAAAGCCCAATATCAACCAAAACCCGCTTCCAACTCATCATTAGACCAATATGATCGAGTTGGTACGGGCGGAGGAGGGAAAGGAGAAAGCCTCTCAGACTGTAATGATGATTAAGTCTAGCGGGGCAGGAACGAGAAAAGGGCCAAGCCTTGATGAGTCGCCCAGTTGCAAGAAGGACATACCAGGAGAGTCGGAAGCAGGAAAGGAAAGTGTGAACGAAGTACCGGTGAAGCCGGCCAAGATAGTTGTACCAGGGGCAGCAATCAAGCCCATCTTGACAGTAGCAGGCGTTCGAATGGATCCTTTCATCATCCAGCCAGCAACACAGTTGCCAATAACTGATAGCCGGGCTGTTCCATGGAATTATGCTCGGATCACAACGACCTACAAAGGAAAGGAAGTGAAAGAGGAAGTTTGTGAAGCCCAAGGGTTGACCCGCTCGGGGAGATGTTTTGCCCCTGCGGAATTGAGGAAGACCACTCCGGCAGTATTGAAAAAGCCGGTCACCGATGAAGAGGCGGAAGAATTCTTGAAAAAGATGAAGCTGCATGACTACTCTGTCTTAGAGCAGTTAAAGAAGACTCCGGCACAAATATCATTGCTATCCTTGCTGATACATTCTGAAGAACATCGGCAAGCATTGATGAAAGTCCTGAATGAGGCACATGTACCGGATAAAATCTCAATGAGCCATTTGGAGAAGATCACCAATAGGATCTTCGAAGCAAATCGGATCACCTTCACCGACGACGAGTTGCCCGAGGAAGGCACCGAGCACAACAAGGCCTTATATCTTACGCGAAGCTGCGAGGAGGCGGCGGTCACCAAAGTCCTTGTCGATAACGGGTCCAAGGGCTAACATTTGTCCTCTCTCTACACCGGACAAATCGAAAGTAGACATCGGCAGGGTACGCAAGAACAACCGTATGTGTTCGAGGGTTCGACTGAGGGAGGCAAAGCGTCAGTTGGCGACATAGTGCTAATCTTGACAATCGGGGCCAGCCGGAGTTCACCACGGAGTTCCAGGTGCTGGACATGGCGGTGTCATATAACCTCCTAATAGGGCGACCATGGATCCATGCCGCAAGAGCAGCTCCATCCAGCCTACACCAACTCGTCAAGTTTGAGCGGGACCAACAGGAGATCGTCGTCCATGGAGAGAACGATCCACAATCGTGCACCATCATTCCCTTTGTTGAAACAAAGAAGATGTCGGGCCGCGGGTATATCAGGTGTCTGCGACGTGGTGTCCGCCAACCGAGTTCCGGACGGGAATGCATTCCCGGTGACGGAACAATTACTGCAGACGTCACGGTGGCGCATGAAATGTCGAGACATGGTTTCATACCCGCCAAAGGTCTAGGTGCATCTCTGCAAGGAATCATACAACCCGTATCTGTGGTCGAGAACTTGGGAACCTTCGGTTTGGGATTCCAGCCAACATCAGAGGACATCCGACGAGCAAAAAGGAGTAAGCAAGAAGACACGGGTGCTCCCAAAGCCTCGTTCCACGCCTTTCCCAATCTTTTGTCGGGTCCGAGCAACAGGATATCCAACGACAAAGATTCCCTGTCCTACGATCAGGCCGACGAAGAGTTCTTCAGCAAGTTCGAGGACCTATTCACAGGATGTATGTATGCTCGAGGACGGCGAAGGATCTAGTCATGCCGAGATACAATTTGTGGGACCAAAGGCAAAACCGAATAACTGGAAGGCTACTCCTCTCCCTGTCCGGACGGAGTCTTGGTAGTTTGTCTTGGATTGTTTTTCTTTCGAAATTTTGTGTCGGGGGTTTGTCCCCGGAGTAAAATCCAGTTGTTTTTAGTTCGTTTTTGATTTGAGTTTGCAGTTTGTTTTCCCTTGTACCATTCTCCTTAATGAAAATTTGGTTCCCTTCGTGTCTAATTTTGTTTATTTTTCCTTCTTTTTACTTTTCTGAACAGCCTTCTTTCAACTGATCTTAATGATATGGCGTGCTTAAAGATTAATCAACCCAGTCTAGAAAGTCAATCGGGTTTGGAAATAATAACGCATGAAATAAGAAGTGACGAGAGTGAGTCGGAGTACGGCGACGATGAAGCCGTAGAAGAAATCGGTGAAGAATTAAGTCACTTCGAGGAAAAACCCAAACCGAATTTAAATGATACCGAGGCCGTTAATCTAGGGAATGCGGATGACGTCAAAGAAACCCGGATAAGTGTCCATATTGAACCCGATCTGAGAGAAGAATTGATCAAAACACTCATGGAGTTTAAAGATATTTTCGCATGGTCATACGACGACATGCCAGGACTCAGCACTGATCTAGTGGTTCATAGATTACCCACTGATCCGGCATATCCTCCCGTCAAGCAAAAGCTGCGGAAATTCAAGACGGAGATGAGTGTGAAGATTAAGGAGGAGGTAACCAAGCAGTTGCAGGCGAAAGTCATTCGTGTCACTCGATACCCTGAATGGTTGGCTAACGTAGTACCGGTGCCAAAGAAAGACGGAAAGATCAGAGTATGCGTGGACTATCGCAATCTCAACAAGGCAAGTCCTAAGGATAATTTCCCACTTCCCAATATCCATATCCTGATTGATAATTGCGCCGGACGCGAAATTGGATCCTTTGTGGACTGTTATGCGGGATATCATCAGATTTTGATGGATGAAGAGGACGCAGAAAAGACGGCTTTTATCACACCGTGGGGAACTTATTGCTACCGAGTGATGCCGTTCGGTTTGAAGAATGCAGGAGCAACATATACGAGGGCAATGACTACGGTATTCCATGACATGATACACAAGGAAATTGAGGTGTACGTGGATGATGTGATCATAAAATCCAGACGTCAAGAGGACCATGTTGCTGACCTCAGTAAGTTCTTTCAAAGACTTCGAAGATACGACATCAAGCTCAATCCAGCCAAATGCGCATTCGGAGTTCCGTCGGGAAAGTTGCTAGGATTCATCGTCAGCCGACGGGGCATTGAGCTGGACCCATCCAAAATCAAGTCCATTCAGGAGTTAGCCCCGCCGAAGAATAAAACAGAGGTAATGAGTCTGTTGGGAAGGTTGAATTAAATCAGTAGGTTTATTGCGCAGCTTACGGCAACATGTGAACCCATATTCCGTCTATTGAAAAAAACGCTGCGATAGAATGGACGACAGAATGCCAGGAAGCGTTTGACCAAATCAAAGGGTATCTGTCAAATCCACCCGTACTAGTTCCGCTTGAACCGGGTAGACCCCTGATTCTTTATCTAACGGTCTTGGAGAATTCGTTCGGCTGCGTACCGGGGCAGCATGATCTTACTAGCAGAAAGCAACGGGCCATTTTCTATCTCAGTAAGAAATTCACGGTCTACGAGGTCAAGTACACTCATCTAGAAAAGACATGTTGCGCCCTGACTTGGGTAGCCCAAAAGCCGAAACACTATTTGTCTTCTTACACCACTTACCTCATTTCGCGTTTGGATCCGTTGAAGTATATTTTCCAGAAACCTATGCCTACAGGGAGGTTAGAAAAATGGCAAATATTACTTACGGAGTTCGACATCATATACGTGACAAGGACGGCTATGAAAGCTCAAGCCCTGGCCGATCACTTAGCCGAAAATCCCGTTGATGACGAATACGAACCTTTGAGGACGTATTTTCCAAACGAAGAAGTATTGCAAATTGAAGGGTTAGAACTGACCAAGGATCCAGGGTGGAAGCTCTTCTTCGACGGAGCGGCAAACGCAAAAGGAGTCGGAGTAGGGGCTGTGCTTATATCTGAAACAGGACATCATTATCCTGTTACTGCTCAACTGCGTTTTCACTGTACCAATAATATGGCTGAGTATGAGGCATGTATCTTGGGGTTGCGATTAGCGGTGGACATGGATGTACAGGACGTCTTGGTCTTGGGGGACTCGGACCTTCTGGTACATCAGATTCAGGGAGAATGGGAAACCAGAGATTTAAAGCTTATCCCGTATCGTCAGTGCTTGCATGATCTGACCAAGCGCTTTCGATCAGTAGAATTCAGACACATTCCAAGGATGCATAATGAGGTTGCCGACGCTCTAGCTACTTTAGCGTCGATGCTACATCACCCGGACAAGGTTCGTGTCGATCCGTTACATATCCATGTCCGGAATCAACATGCTTATTGTAATGTGATAGAGGAAGAGGTGGATGGTGAGCCATGGTTTCATGATGTCAAGGAATACCTCAGGTTAGGAGTATACCCAGAGCAAGCAACTGGAGATCAAAAGCGAGCTATTCGGCGGTTGGCGAACGGATTTTTCCTTAGTGGAGGGGTGCTGTACAAAAGAACCCCAGATTTGGGATTGTTGAGATGTATAGATGCAAGTCAAGCCACAACAGTGATGACGGATATACACTCGGGAGTTTGCGGACCACACATGAGCGGATACGTATTGGCAAAGAAGATTCTTCGAGCAGGATATTATTGGCTCACTATGGAGCGGGATTGTATAAGTTTCGTGCGAAGATGCCATCGGTGTCAGATACACGGAGATTTGATTCATTCTCCGCCGACTGAATTGCATACAAGCCGTTTGTCGCATGGGGTATGGATGTTATTGGACCTATTGAGCCTGCGGCTTCCAATGGTCACAGGTTCATTCCGGTAACGATTGATTATTTTACCAAGTGGGTGGAGGCCAAAACATTCAAATCAGTGACCAAGAAGGCGGTAGTGGACTTCGTACACTCCCACATCATTTGTAGGTTTGGAATTCCAAAGATGATCATTACGGATAACGGTGCAAATCTTAACAGTGGATTGATGAAAGAGGTATGTCAACAGTTCAAGATTACACACCGAAATTCCACACCGTATCGCCCAAAAGCAAATGGTGCGGTCGAGGCAGCAAACAAGAACATAAAGAAGATATTGAGGAAGATGGTAGAAGGGTCTAGGCAGTGGCATGAAAAGTTACCATTTGCGCTGTTGGGTTATCGCACTACCGTCCGGACTTCGGTAGGTGCAACTCCTTACTTGTCGGTATACGGGACTGAAGCAGTAATACCCGCAGAAGTTGAGATTCCATCCCTCCGAATCGTCGCTGAAGCTGAGATTGATGACGACGAGTGGGTCAAAACCCGATTGGAGCAATTGAGCTTGATCGACGAAAAGAGATTGACAGCAGTATGCCACGGCCAATTGTATCAAAAGAGAATGGCGAGAGCATATAACAAGAAGGTACGTCCCAGGAGATTTGAAGTGGGACAACATGTGCTGAGGAGAGTTCTACCACATCAGGCCGAAGCGAAAGGCAAGTTCGCTCCAAATTGGCAGGGACCATTTGTGGTGACTAGAGTATTATCCAACGGCGCTCTATGTCTGACTGATGTCGAGGGAAGATGCACCGATATGGCTGTCAATTCTGATGCAGTCAAGAGATATTATGTGTAATTCTTTAATGCATTTGTCAACGCTTGGTTTCGTTTGTGTGTATTTGGCATTTTTCGGAGAATGAAATGACAGAGGCAATTTTTCTACTACCCAAACACTTTAACCTTCGTTTCCCCATTTGAACCTTAATTATTCTTTCATATGCCCTCTTTCGGAATCATCAAGGAAGATGTGTAACAGAATAGAAAAAAAAACAAAGAAGTAACACAAGAAAAAGTGAACTACGTTCGACCTGATTCCTCAAGAAGGATACGTAGGCGCCACACGGCTCGGTCATAATAAAATAAAAATCAAAAAATCCCCCAAGCAACAAAACTGGGGCAGAAGTCATTGTTTCGTTGGAAAGATAGTGTGGATTCCGAAAGTTGTAATAAGCTAACCGTTGAGGCTAAACCCCTTTCTTCAGCCTCACGCGCAGAAACCATATTAAGAACCAGAAAGACCTCTCGATCAGTGTTTGAGAAGTGCCAAGTCATGTGAACGAAAGCCAAGAGTGACATCCCGACCCTCGATTGAATCCAGGATGCACAAGCCGAAAGGGGATAACGCTCTAGAAGGAATCTCAGGGGTGATACCCCGCCGCAGGGAAAGAAAGCGTAAATGAGAGAGTCTTAACGGTGAAAACCCTCGCGGGCACCTTAAGGCGAAGGAAGTTGAGAGAAGTAAAATGAGAGAGTCTTACGGTGAAAACCTTCACGGGCACCTTAAGGCGACGGGAGATAGAGAGAAATGAGAGAATCTCATTAGTGAAAACCCTTTGAAGGGCACTATGAGGTGACAAGGCGAGATGGTTACAAGGTGTCTGCATGAGACAAGGTTTGGACATTCGTTTACTCTCTAGCAGAACGCGGCATCAGAAAGTGATTGACATGAATAGACCGGGTAGTTTAATCTCAAAGGCGCGGCATAACCATTGGATCAGGCACACATTCAGATAAGTTTTCCTATTTTTGAGTTCAGAAAAGTTTTTCTCTTCTTTTGTCATTTGCGGTCAGTATTCTTTTCTTTTCTTTCATTTTCGAAAATCGATTTTTCAAAGCTTACAACCAAGTCTCCCAAAGCAGTATATTGAAAGTGAATAGGCATGGAACGAGGCAATAAGACGGAAGTCGTTACGATAGTAAGATTGGGATGACAGGCTGAGTGGAAGGTTCGCAAGAATTATGGAGTATGATGGACACATATGGCATGTCCGAAAGATGATTTCACGCAACGGATCACCGGCTAAAAGAGTCGGATCAAACCAAAGAGTGGAATAAAAGGAAAGATGAGAGGTCGTTCGTGGAAAAAGCATCGTCCCCAGAAAGTGTCAACGTCGCCCTCAAAGTTCGAGAGAGGCCAAGCAGCTGAAAGAAAATGGCCCCAACAAGAGTGGCACGACCACCCACCGCATTTTGAAACTAACAATTTTTCTTTGATTTAAAAGCAGGAAAAGAGGGTTCGTTGGCAGAAAAGCATACCGTCCAGAAGTTTATCAAACTGGGGCAGAAAATTTTCTCCTGTTTCGAAAATTTTCTTGAAGGCAAAGACCCAGGGGGTAAGGGTAGAAAGCAACACAAGACGGAATGATCTTTGAGCCCGGTATCATCCCCAACAGTTGTGGGAAAATAAAACAATGGCTTCGAGATTCCTCCAGCAGTATTACATTCCATAATTTGCTCGAGGAGGCAAAAGCGTGAGTCCCACAGGAGGTATGGGAAGAAGGAAGAGCATGAGGGGCGAAGGAAACAAAGAATACTTCCTCAACAGCATCATCCCCAGCAGGCGAGTAAACAGTTCCAAAATACCCCCGAAGAGCCATAAGAAAAAGTAATACGACCCAGGGGAAGGCAATTCCAAGACAAAATAATCAGAAAAGAAGGTGGTCCGAGAGGCAACGCAGAAGAAGAAATGGTACAAGAGGCAAAGCGAAGGTAATCAAGATAGGATGAAATCGAGTGAGTTGTAGTCGAAGTCATGGAGCCCGCCCGGAGAATGGAGTGGCGATTTTATTTTTAAGTAATAGTTGAAGTCGGTGAGCCCGCCCGGAGAACGGAGTGGCGATTTAATTTTGAAGTTGTAATCGAAGTCAGGGAGCCCGCCCGGAGAACGGAGTGGCGATTTAATTTTGAAGTTGTAATCGAAGTCAGGGAGCCCGCCCGGAGAACGGAGTGGCGATGTTATTTTTAAGCAATAGTTGAAGTCGTGGAGCCCGCCCGGGAGAACGGAGTGGCGATTTTATTTTTAAGTAATAGTTGAAGTCGGGAGCCCGCCCGGAGAACGGAGTGGCGATTTTATTTTTAAGTAATAGTTGAAGTCAGGGAGCCCGCCCGGAGAATGGAGTGGCGATTTTATTTTGAAGTAGTAGTTGAAGTCGTGAAGCCCGCCCGGAGAACGGAGTGGCGATTTAATTTTGAAGTTGTAATCGAAGTCAGGGAGCCCGCCCGGAGAACGGAGTGGCGATTTTATTTTCGAAGTAGTAGTCGAAGTCAGGAAGCCCGCCCGGAGAATGGAGTGGCGATTTAATTTTGAAGTAGTAGTTGAAGTCGAGAGCCCGCCCGGAGAACGGAGTGGCGATTTAATTTTGAAGTAGTAGTCGAAGTCGGGGAGCCCGCCCGGAGAATGGAGTGGCGATTTAATTTCGAAGTAATAGTGAAGTCAGGGAGCCCGCCCGGAGAACGGAGTGGCGATTTAATTTTGAAGTAGTAAGTGAAGTCGGGGAGCCCGCCCGGAGAATGGAGTGGCGATTTAATTTCGAAGTAATAGTTGAAGTCAGGGAGCCCGCCTGGATAATGGGGTGCGATCTATTTTAATTCGGTTGAGGAAAGCGGTTGAGTGTAACGGAAATCTCCGGCATGAATCCCAGTTCGTAAGCAGAGGGAGGCAACAAGTATCAGAACAGATAGATTCGGATTGCGAAGGAGAATAGTTCAAAGATCATAAAGAAGGAAACAATGGTCGGAGTTCGGCAATCAAGATAGGCCGAAATAACAATCGGCGGAAGAGGAGAAGCATTAGAAGGAACACCAAGTCAGACAGGATGGCAAGGAGCGCGACAAGATCAAGTTAAAAAGGATAGATAAGAACTTGTAGTACTGTAACTTAGTCTAGCTTCTTGTTTTGTTGCTTAGTACGGTGTAACAAGGAGATCATCTAAGCAATGGCAACAGCAGTAACAGCAGTAGCAGCAGTAACGGCAGTAACAGCGAGATCGCAACAGTCATGGTAGTCCCAGCTACCAGAACTTCCCGAACTACATTGACCTGATTCCCTTTTAGCCAGGGATATGTAGGAGACCTTCGAAGCAAGGTTCGGTCAAAACTTTTCCAAAATGCTTCATACGGAGTGCTCGAACGGGCAAAAATCGCTTATATCCGCTCACTTATCTTTGCACGAAAACTCTGCGTGTTTACGCGCAAAGAGGGGCAGCTGTGAGCACGTGATTTTTGCCTTACCTGAGAAGTACTCCCAGAAAATTCAAACTAAAAATAGTTTCGTGTTAGGCATGATTTTTGTGATTTTGTGTTATTTTATCTTAAATTTACATTTTTTGTGTGCATGTTTATTAATAAAATACAGAAAAATATACATTAGGTTTTGCATTTTTCATGTGATTTACATTTTTTAAGTGATATGTAGTTATGTGGGATAATTATAGTAAAAAATAGTTGTGTTATAGGTTAGTATACGTATATATATATATATATATATATTTTTATGTGATTTATATTTTTCAAGTGATATGTAGTTATGTGGGATAATTGTAGTAAAAAATAGTTGTGTTATAGGTTAGTATATGTATATATATATATATATATATATATACACACATATACATATAATACATCATAAAGAGCAGAATTGGGCCATGTTTTAGTCCAAAAGACTGGCCCAAATCCCTCACCCGTCCAGCCCACACCAATGGATCAGCCCACCCTCACCTTGGATCGATCTGAGCCGTTCAGATCATTTGATCCAACGGTCACCTGTGCCCCGACCCATATCCACACAAGAAGAAACCCGCCCGGTCCAAGACATACCCAAACGACATCGTTTCATTAAGTGGGTGGATCCAAGCCGTCGATCTAAATCGATCCAACGGCCTAGATCCAATCCCACGCTTAGTATATATTCCTAATTCCTTACCCCGCCCCCTTTCAGACCCCCCTCCCCCCGCTTCGTCTCTCAGAAGCTCTCAAAGACCCAGCATAACGCCGCCCTCCTCCGCCGTGCTCCGCCTGCCGGAAATCGCCTCACGGCGGTTCCGGTAGGCCAACGGCCACCAACTTTACACCACATACCCGCCTCAACCCCTCTATCCAACCCCGTGCATGGTTTGTCTCGAATCAACCTGGATATTCTCGAATCTTCATTTGAAGATTCGAGTCGAACTCGAACCAGCTCCGCCGGCCACCAACTTTACACCACACCACCTCTAGACCTCCCTTACACGCCTACCGCCCTTAGTTTCATTCGAATCTGACCAGAACCCCTCAAACCCCAATTTGAACCTCAAGAACCCTAGAAATCTAATTAGGGATTCGGGGTCCAAAAGCGAAACAAATTGGGGTCTAATAGACCTTAGTGGAGATGTTTTCATTTGAAAACATTTCGATTAAGTTCCGTTAGACTCCAAAATCCAAATGGGAGTCAAATCCGAGATTGGTCCGGGTTCGTTCAAGCTTTGATTGCGGCTTATGCGGTATTTCTATTTTTCTTTCTTCATGCTCAATGTGTTAATCATGTGAATTGCTTGTTCTTGTTTCTTCCTTAGTTTGTTGTTTTGTTCTTCATCTCCCCAAGACTTTTATTTGGTCAATTGCTCATCTGTAGCATTTGTTTGATTGCGGATATGTTTAAATGCGTATTCATTTCGATTAGCGTCGTCAACGAGTTAACTCATTTGTGTGATTGTTCATGTAAGTGTATGCCTGTATGCAATTCACTAGCTTAGAGGCCTGTTACTGTTTGATTCCTGTAAGTGTGATTGTTCCTGTAAGTATGATTGTTCATGTAAGTGTGGTTGTTCATGTAAGTGTATGCCTGTATGCAATTCACTAGGAGCTAATTGGATATAGAAATCAAGGTTCGAATTAACTGATTAAGAAATTAAGTTTTAATCATTTTAGAATACTTTAATGCCCTGCACATGAGGCTAATCAGTGGGATTTACTGCCACAGCAGAGCAGCCCACCAGTTGTCCCCTGCTACTGACTTTAATTAACAAGCCCATGCCTAGACATGTAGTAGTGGAGGTATGAGAGAATAACATGGGCAAAGATGGGGGAGGGGATTAGTTTAAGTGATAAAAGGTCTGTTATTTAGCTATACATACAGAAGAAAGAACACTGGAGAGGGGCGGGAGAAAAAAATAGACACAGCAGAGATACACACATACAAAGAGACAGATAGAGAAAGCTGGGAGTTAAGAAAAACAGGGAAAAACAATATTGAAACCAAGATACAGAGAGAACAAAAAAGGATAGAGAAGTTACTGTTTCATTGGCTTTTGGTTACTGTTTCGTGTGTTGTGGTTGTGCTTTGCTATTGGTTGTAGTGTTCGTTTGGTTGCTGTTGTTCTTGTGTTGGTGGTGGTGCTGTGCTACTGTTTTAGTTGGTTCAGTGGTTGAGTGTTGTGGTAGCTCTAGTGGTTGCTGTTGGTCTGTTTGATTGCTGCCACTGGTTGTTGTTGCTGTTTGTGTCTATTGTTGCTGTTGATCCAGTGTTGTTGTTGTGCTACTGTGGTTAACTGCCACTGGTTGTTAGTCTGTTTGATTGCTGCCACTGGTTGTTGTGGCTGTTTGTGTCTATTGTTGCGGTTGATCCAGTGTGGGTGCTGTGCTACTGTGGTTAACTGCCACTGGTTGTTGGTCGTGTGTATTGAGTGTTGCTGGCTTGGTCTATTGTGTTGCTGTTGGTTTACTGTGGTTGTTACTGGTCTATTGTTGTTGCTCCTGTTACTGTTGCTGCATTGCCACTGCTCACTCATCTTTGTTCTTCCGCGTTCCAGGTACACATCTCCGTTGTTGTAATTCCTTGGTTCGAAAAGAATGAAGCCTGAAGCTTATGTTTGAAGTCTGTTGAATCATGTAGTCGTCCAAAGTCTTATGTTTGATTACGTTCTGTTATTATCTAATTAAGTTTGTATTGCTAGTTTTGGTTATGGAAAAGTGTAGCTAGACCAAAGATACACTATCATTAGATATGCACGTAAACCTGAATTAGTCTGTTGTATCTCTGTTCAATCTTCTCTACTCATGTGTGTTATCTCCAAACCCGTTAACGTTAGATCTCATGTTAAAAGCAAGATTAGCTAGGGAGTTATTACTCAACTGAATGACGTAATTAGATTAAAGGAGTCGGGGGTGCATTTCATGTGACCCGACCCCAATTTCGAGCAAGAGCAAATAAAGCGGGTCAGGAACCACAGGCGCATTTCATGTGGTGTGGTTCGTAGCAAGTTTTAAATAATTTGGAATCGACTCCTAAGTAAAATACAGTGGGATGTAGTTCGCCTTAGATTTGAATTAAAGGTGCGCCTCGCCCAAATAGTTACACTAATCGCAAGGCCTTCACTAATGTACATATAAAATACTTAGATTTCGAGATGTGTCGTTTCTTAGCAAATATCACGTCCTTCTCAACAGTGTAAATAAGTAATCACTCCGGGCGCATATTTTAGTCCTACCTTCTTAAATACGGGTGTGCATTTCATGCGACCCAAATCCAAACCCCGAAATGTTGAATAAGAATATGTCGAGGATCCGGGTGCATTTCATGCGACGTGATTCGAAAGCATATTTTTAAGCAACTTTCTCTTTCGTAAATCATAACCAATAATAAAAGCGGTAAAGGGATATTAACTTGCACTAAGTACATAATTGTAAAAAGCGGATAGATAAGCCAAACACGACAGTTGAGCGACCGTGCTAGAACCACGGAATTCGGGAATGCCTAATACCTTCTCCCGGGTTAATAGAATTCCTTATCCGGATTTCTGGTTCGCGGACCGTTAAATAGAGTCATTCTTTTCCTCGATTCGGGATTTAACCGGTGACTTGGGACACCATAAATCTCCCAAGTGGCGACTCTGAAATAATTAAATAAATCCCATCTCGATTGTCCTTTAATTGGAAAAACTCTTTGCATAGGCGCATATCCTAAATCTTGTTTTGTCGGTGTTTGAGTGTTGAAGCTCGGTTTTGATTCGAGATCTTGGGCAGCTCCCGCGCTATCCTCCCAATCGGGGCATGTAGGCTGGCTTGAGGTGACTCTCAGTTCGAGATATCTCCATGCCGATTTCTAGCTGGATCTCGCATTAGGGAAGCGGGGGTGCCTTACAGAGATCCTCCCTCGGGGGGAGGGGAACTGCTTCTTCTTCTTGCTTGTACTATCCGGGAGAGGAGTGACATAGGAATTGGATCTGGATTCGAGATCTTCAAGTTCCCTTTGCCCGATACACCGCTTCAGCTTGTTTGAGGTGGGTTGTTCTTTGGCGTTTCTTTCCTTTTGGTCCAGGGAAGAACTATGCGATTCTGCTATGAAATCCCCACAGACGGCGCCAAATTGTTTAGCTCCAAGTTATCACATACTTTGCAAGAATAAAACAATGAAAATAGATTGAGGGCCAATCATAGCAGATCGTAATAATCGATAGACCAAATGGAAAATACAAGAGACAAGTGCTATTCATTAGAAAGAAATGTGTAGAGATCTTTTATTGATGATATTGGTTAGGTCTGTCTCTCCATAGAGAGGTTCAGGGCCTTACAATGATGTTCCTTTTTCCCACAATATGGGGGTATTGCCGTGTGTTCTCCTTTTCTTGGGAGTAGTGGTGAAGAAGAAGAAGCAACCCCCTTTCTAGGGTTCCTTCTCTTAGTATTTATAGACATAAGATGCGTGAGCTGGCCGTGACTATGCTGAGGTTCCGTCCTTACGATGGCTAATAGGCCGTAACCTTAATGATCGAGTTGGCTGATAATTAGGTATCACAGTTAATAAGTGATCATACCATTTATTAACTTCGAATTAGCTTAGGACATAATTAGTCTTGTTAATTATATCGAGGTCATATTTTGACCCATACATTATTAATTATCAATATTGTCCAACAAATGTATAATTTACCTAAACACGTTCAATGGTTAATGTACTCTCAAGTGTAAGAAATTTTACCATGTGAGTCACATAACTAACATTACTTGTACAAGCTAGTTTACTTTTTGATAAGTGGACTTATATTCTTATTTACTTCTATAAAACGTAAACTAAAAAAGATGACAACAACTACAACTATTCACTAAAATCCCACAAAGTGTGGTCTGAGGAGGGTAGTGTATACGCAGACCTTATTCCTACCCTAATAGGGCAAAGAGGTTGTTTCCGATAGACCCTCGATCTAGAAAACAAAAAAAGAAAGAGAAAGAGAAAAAAATAATTCATTAGTAACTCCAGTAGAAACCGTAATAGTAACATAAGCATAACAACCAAAAGGTAACTGACATGCAATAACAATAACCAGTACCTAAGGCCCCGGGCTAAGATAAACAACAAGAATAGCGTGGATTCAACATAAACCGCAAGCCATCTAAGATCAACTCTAATCCAACCCGACCTCACCCCCGGTAATGAAGTAAGAAAAGCTCCACTACCTCCTAACCTACAACCCTAACGCTTGACCTCCAGACCTTCCTGTCAAGGGCCATATCCTCGAAAATCTGCAGTCGTACCATGTCCTGCCTGATTACTATCCCCAATACTTCTTAGACCACCATCTACCTCTTCTTGTACCCACCACGGCCAACCATAAACACTTCCTCACCAGAGCATCAAGGCTTCTCCTCCGCACATGCCCGAACCATCTGAATCCCGCTTCTCGCATCTTGTCATCCACAAGGACCACGCCCACCTTCTTCCGAATATCTTTATTCCTAATCTTGTCTATTCTAGTGTGCCCGCATATCCACCTCAGCATCCTCATCTCTGCTACCTTCATCTTCTGGATATGAGAGTTCTTAACCAGCCAACACTCTGCCTTATACAACATGGCCGGTTTGACCATGGCTCTATAAAACTTACCTTTGAGTATCGGTGACACTTTCTTGTCATACAAGACTCCAGATGCAAGCCTCCATTTTGTCCAGCCCGCCCTTATACTATGAGTGGCTTCTTCATCTATATCTCTGTCTCCCTGGATCATCGACCCAAGGTACTTGAAGTTATCTCTCTTGGGGTTGACCTGTGATCCAAGCCTCACATCTCTGCCTACTTCCTTCGACTCAGCGCCAAACATGCACTCTAGGTACTCTGTCTTAGACCTGCTCAATTTTGAAACCCTTAAACTCGAGGGTCTGTCTCCAAACCTCCAATCTCTCCTTAACACCGACCCTCATCTCATCAATTAGAACTATGTCATCAGCAAATAACATACACCATGGCATATCCCTTTGAATATGGTGTGTCAATGCATCCATCACCAAGGCAAATAAGAACGGGCTAAGCGCAGAGCCTTGGTGTAATTCCATAACAACCAGGAAATGCTACGAGTCACCTCCCACAGTCCGAACCTTAGTCTTAGCTCCATCATACATGTCCTTGATCGCTCTTATGTAGGCTACCGGCACGCCCTTTGCCTCAAGACATCTCCAGAGCACCTTCCTAAGGACC